>JAVJIF010020851.1:32500-91919 GCA_038442645.1 Agave tequilana | reverse complement strand
TCTCGGTCCGGGTCAGGGCTTACTCTAGGTCTGAGAATCCAGGTCCGATACTCAATAACATAAGTAATCACAACCCAAAAACACATACTGGAAGAAAATTGAACAATATGGTCGAAAAAATTTGGGACACGCATTTGGGTACGTATCCCGGGAACGGGGTGCTACAATAACTTTTCAAAATCAACTTTGGTTTTCGCTTGTGCCTATTTTGGCCTGGACATTCTTACTTTCAGAGAGTTTCTTAAGGAAATAACAGCCTCCATAGAGATTCCCAAAGAGCTGACCCAGCTCTATACTCCCATAGGTGATCGTCCTATTAAAGTAGTCTACTCTACCCCACTTGTTTTAATAAAAAAATATAGGCATCATTAAAAGCGCTAAGCTTATCCTTAATCCACTTGTAGAAAGTACTTGGGTGCACCATAAGAATAGGTTGGAATCAAGCTCATAAGTGCTTACTCACAGAGTCAAAATAACTAGTTTTCCTCTTGAACTTAGTCTGTGGATCTCCAGTCGCTAAGTGAGATTTTCATTAAGCTGACTCGGTAAGGTTAGGCTTTTAGGCCCATTCCCCTCGATGAGCAGTTTGTACGCTCTCCACTTAAACCTTTAGTAAACGGATCCGCTAAATTATCTTTTGACGATACAAAGTCAATAGAGATAATTTTATTTGAGAGCAACAGCTTAACGGCATTATTGTTGGCCCAGAGGCCTTCCACTCTAGTTTTGAAATGATTAACTCATGTAGTTATGTGTACTAATAATCTTGTGATTTTAGTTTCAGATCATTAACCAAGATATTAGTTGGTGATTAGCTTCAACAAGGAGTTTGAAGCCTTTCACATGGTGATTCAAGAGCCCGAGCATAAAGATCATATATAGCACTCGTTGGAGTCTAGCTCGATGGATCACGGAGTTTTGGATCGAGTCGGCTTGGAGACGGCGTTCTACAAGAAGACCTCGGTATCTTAGTTTAGTTTGTTTTAGATCCATTTGCAAAGATTAGATAGTGTGATATGCTCAAGTTCATAATACACACACGTTTTATGTTTTGGATATTGATTTCGGTTTTGGTTTAACTGACTTTGTTTTTCATGAATAGTTAGATCAAACAAGTTTAAATGGTTTATGTATAGTAGATTCATTCTATATACATGCATGCTTAACTTCCTAGACAAACTTATTTTGACTTACCTATTCATGTGGTTTGGTGTTTTGTATTTTTAACAAAACATTATTTTGGAATTAAAGACAAAAACTATGATATGTATATGTTTCATGTATATTGGACCTATGTCCATATGCAACATGCCTAAAAGTGTTTAAGTATCATATTTTTGTATTTGAATGAGTTTTAGGAAAAATCAGATTTCCTATTGAAAAATACAAGTTTGGAAAAATACAGGTTTTGGTTTTCGGTAATTTTTCCATCACACAAAATGGTTCAATATGTTTGATATTTGTGTTAAATTTTTAACACATGTTTGTATATCAATGTAAAATGATAAAACTATTTTGTGGATTTTTAGAAGTTTTATGAGATTTTTTAGAATATTTAAAACCCAGTTTTCTGACCCAGATTGCCTTCTGCCAGGCTCTGGCGGTCGATCGGTCGGTCGACCGACGTGCACAAGCTTGTGCACGTTGGCCAGGTTCAAGGCACGGTCGACCGAGCGGTCGACCGGCCAGAGAGCTTTGCTCTCTGGTTTTGGGCGGTCGACCAGGCGGTCGACCGGCTTCTTCCAACGGTCAAAAATATGACCGTTGGCGGTCGACCGCCAGCCGCCAGGACTGACAAACAGTTCCAACGTCTAATTTTTGATGGAGGGCTATTAAGCCCCATTTCTTTGGTTTTGGCAAGATTTTTAGAGCTAAAAATTCCTACTCTCTAGTGTTTATTCCAGCAAGTTTTCAAAGGTTTTGGTGCTTAAAGAGTTTATCTCTATTTATTTCAAAAAGGTTTGGAAAATTCAAGAAAAAGAAAAGCTTTGGATTGGGTTTTTGATCTTCATTGTATTCTATCCTAGTTATTTTCCCAATAGTTTTCTTTGAGTTTTTGATTTCCAAAAACACCTTGATTTCCACTTGAGCTATATCATGTATCCTATTCTATAGGATCATTTATTTGTCGGAAAAGAGATTGAGTTTGTGATCTTTTGTGATCACCTTGTTGTAACCCTCATTTGTTGTATCCCTCTTTAGTAGAGGTGGATTTGGGTTGTTGGTTGCTCCCTCTTTGGTAGAGGTTGAGGTTGTGCTTTACTCCCTCTTGGTGAGGTAGAGTTGGATTGGATTTGTATCCCTCTTCGGTAGAGGTGGATTGGTGTTAGCCTCGGTGGAGGTTGTATTGGTGGATTTGTGGAGTTCGGTACTCCGGTCTTCGGTAGACCATTTGATTACCTCGGTGGAGGTTGTATTGGTTGAGAGAGGAGTTCGGTACTCCCAGTTGTATTTATAAATCCTCGGTGGAGGTTCCCTCGGTGGGAGTCCTAGGTGGACAAGTTAGTGGATTAGAATCCTTCTCGTGAAGGCGGAATGTAGAGCTCGGTGCTCGAACCTCGAAACACATCTTGTTGTTTGCGTTTGATCCATTGACTCTTACTCTCTCTCTCTCTCTCTCTCTCTCTCTCGTCTCTCTCTCTCTCTCTCTCTCTCTTTGTGTTGTGCATAGCATCATTCATATTGTCATATCTTATATGCTTGTGTTGTGCCTTGCATTGATTCATATTGCTTAATCCTATATGCTTGGTTGTGTTTGCATGTGTGCCTCACTTGTACTTAACCACGAGAGCTTCATATAGCGCCTCAACTCTTATTCAGAGGAATCAAGAGGAGTTAGTCCAGAGTCCTTCGTGGGGAATTCGGCTACACTCATTGGTTGCACTAAGTGTAGTTGCAAATTAGTTTTAATTTCCGCATTTAGTTCATTAGATTAGCGGTACACCTATTCACCCCCCCCTCTAGGTGTACTTACAATTGGTATCAGAGCCTACACTCCTGATATTTGGTTTAACTACCTAGGAGTGAGATCTTGGTTTGCTAATCTATCATTTGCATTTGCACATTATTTGTTTGCACACACTCATCGCTTGCTTGTCACCTCCCATGTTCGATGTTTCCAACATTGACACATGGAAATTTAGGATGTCCATGTATTTGAAAACCCTAGGCTTGCATGTTTTCCTTGCCGCTACAAGAAATGCTATCTTGGTAACCTCAATCATATAGGGGCCAATACACAAGCCCTTGAGGCTATTAGAAGCACGCTAAATAAAGAATTTCTTATGTTTATTTCTAACTATGATTCCGCCTTTGCAGTATGGAACAAGTTGACCACCTCCAAGCTTCAATTGCCAATTCAACCGGAGGATGAATCTAGTGGAGAATCCGAGCCACAATGCTTTATGGTCCAAGGGAATGACTCCCTTGAGGTATACTCAGAAACTCAATTAGATAGTGATGATGCTAGTTCTTCATGTGATGATCATATTGATGCCAATGCCTTGAATGAAGAACTCTCTATTGTTTATGAAAAATTATTAGAAAAATATAATTTGTTGAAAAAGAAAAGTTTTGAACTAAAAGAAGAAAACAAGGATTTTTGTTCAAGACTTGATTTGGTTTTGCAAGAGAAGGTTGAGATGTCTAATGAAAGGGAGACTTGAACTTGCCCTAAAAGAAAATGAAGTTTTAAAATCTAAAAATGATTGTGAAATAATTTTGAAAAAAATGAAAACTTGTCTTCAAAAATTAATTTTGTTTTAAAAGAAATGATTCTTTAAAATGAAAATTGCTTCTATTTCTAAGGATTTAGAAATTTGTTTAAAGAAAAATGAATCTTTGAAAAATAATATGTCTACACATGTTTGCCATGCTAGGATAGTTTCATCTAGCACTCCTATTGCATGCCACACTTCTTTTTTAATTGAAAATGATATATCCATGCTTAAGAAGAGTGTAGATTGTTTGGGCTCCACTTTGAGCCAATGTGTTTTGAGTCATACACGTTTGGAATCTTTGTTTCGAAAGAAACAAGTTCCTATTATGCATACACACCCTCCACGGCATACACATGCTACTCATGGTCACAACCATCACACTTTGTATGCTCATGTGTACACTTGTACACATTGTGGACGTAAGGGCCACCTTGATAAATTTTGCTATGATCGTATAAATGATTCTAATTTAGCAAATAAATTTGTTTGGGTTAGGAAAGGTGCTAACCCCCATGGACCCAAAAGAGTGTGGATACCAAAGACCACCCCTATTGTATTTGATGTAGGTGTGGGCTCTCGCATGACGTTAGAGTGATGGTGCCTTGAGATGGATGCGTTCCGAGCTTAAAGATTACAATTTAGATGCATCACTTTCAAGGGAAGTTTGGTGGGAGGACCACCTTGGTTTGGAGAACTAGAGAGGTGCCTTCATCGGTTTTAGTATGATCTCTAACTCCCATTTATTGTTTGCATGCTTTTCATGTCTTTGATTCATAGCATGTCATGTTTTATTGGTCATTATGCTTATGCCATGTTTATTAGATTAGTGATATACATGTTTAGTTATTTGAGACACTCATGTTTAATATGGACCTATATCTATGTGTTCTCACCTTATTTTTTTAACTAATATGTATGTCCTAGATCTAATGCACATGCATATACATAATGATCATATGTGTGTTTATGATTTTTGTTTTGTTTTGATGCTTCATGAATTGATTACATGTTTAAATGTTAGTTTTCATTAAAACTAGGATATATACTTGTATATATAATGGGCCACAAATAGATCATTATATGTTTGTGCTTGAACGCTTATTTGTACCCATTAGATGTGCTAGTATAGTCTAATTTTGATGATTCATGCATTTAACTTGTATTCCCATCTTCGTACATGTTTTCCATGTTTATATGTTTAACTTCATGTATATGTCTATCTTGTCTATACTATTGACTATACATATACATCCTTTGAGCCACGTGCCTTAATGCATATACATTTGTGGACTCGTTATGTTTTGGATATGTATGTATACTTTAGTTTATACTTGACATACATATGCCTTGAAGAAATCGAGTTTTGATGATTTTCATGTTTTGAGGAATATTGAGCTTGAATGTCTATTTTCATGATTATTTGTGTCACATAACACTTGTACACTCACTTCATTTAAATGTTTCTCATGATTATGTTTTTCATGAGTATGTATGGGCTTTATGGACGTCGAGTGTTTAGTGCCATGTGATTTACATGTATTTCATGAAATATAATTTTGTTTTATTCCTTACTTGAAGGATTTCATACTAGTTTAGAAGTTTTTCCATTTAACTAGTTCGGATTCTTCATTTTGGTAGAGTTTTTCAAACATACTATATTTTCAAATCTATTTTGAAAACCCCTACCTTCTACGGGCGGTTGGATGGGAGACAATGCCTTATATGTTTTTATTGAAAATCATTTTAAACTTGAGCATGAGTTGGGAGGATAGAAATATGAGATATACTCTTGATATTATTGTTGTTTCAATTGGTATCATTGGATTCTTTCAATTGGTATCAATATTGACATTTTTTGTATACTCATATATATTTTGTGTATGTATGCTTTCAATTGGTATCATCTATTTTGATTGGTACTAATTTTTCATACACTTATACATGTTTTATTTGTGCTTACTATATCCCTATATCTTTGAGCACAAATGTTATATATGTTTATGCTAAAGCTTGAATTTCTAATGCCTATCATGTTTCAATTGATGTTTCAATTGATATTTTAATAACAATGCATAAGCTTATGAAAAATAAAAAAATTTTGATCATCGTTTTATTTGGTATTTCATAAAGGGGGAGAAAATTTGTATTTTTATCTTCAATTGGTATTTTGTTTACCGTTGATTTCTACTCCCACATTTTATGTTGAAAATTGATTTTATTTTGATATCATATACTCTAAATGACAAATACTTACAATTGGTATCTTTTTGTATCAAGATGCTTATTTGAATACTTTAAATTGGTATCAAGATTTTATTTGTTTCTCAAAATTGGTATCTATGCCTTATTTACTTTCAAGTGATTTATATTTACTTTCATTTGGTATCCAAATGTACTACTTTGACACATTTTTTAATTGGTATCAAATTTATGTTATTGAGAAAATTAGAAATGTTTTAATAAGAAATATGAAAAATGTTTTGATTTATATTGCTTATATGCAAGGGGAGCTTAACATCTCTTCTACATATAGATTCATGTTGAGTGTATCTTATATTGAGGAGCTTGACAACTCTTCTTTATGCGATATACGTGTGTAGGGGGAGCTTCACATCTCTTCTTATGCATTGCATATTATGTGTTATGTGAATTAAGGCTTGTCATCCCTTCTTCATGTAATGCATATATGTAGGAAAGTTAACTTAGCGTCTTCCTCTTCATGAATGTATATCGCACATGTCTATTTATTGATTTGTTTGTTTGACCCCTTAGTTAATTCTTTGTTTTGAACAAAAAGGGGAGAAGAATTTATTGATTTGTTTTTACTTTGACCCCTTGTTGATGATTGACAAAAAGGGGGAGAAGTATTTGGTATATATATGCATGTTTTCAGGATTTATGTTTATGCATATATGTTTTGTTTTGCAAATAGGAGAAAAAGAATTTATGAGTTTTATGTTTGATTGGCATGTTTATCTCCTTATATTTGCATACATGTTTATGAGCTTTCATTGCATATTTATTATGTTTCTTCCTATGCATGAGTAAAGGGGGAGCTTCTTTGAAGCTTAACTTTAATCCATGCATATATAACTCCATGAGTTTTGTCATCATCAAAAAGGGGGAGATTGTTGGCCCAGAGGCCTTCCACTCTAGTTTTGATGATGATTAACTCATGTAGTTATGTGTACTAATAATCTTGTGATTTTAGTTTCAGATCATTAACCAAAATATTAGTTGGTGATTAGCTTCAACAAGGAGTTTTGAAGCCTTTCACATGGTGATTCAAGAGCCCGAGCATAAAGATCATATATAGCACTCGTTGGAGTCTAGCTCGGTGGATCACGGAGTTTTGGATCGAGTCGGCTTGGAGACAGCGTTCTACAAGAAGACCTTGGTATCTTAGTTTAGTTTGTTTTAGATCCATTTGTAAAGATTAAATAGTGTGATATGCTCAAGTTCACAATACACACACGTTTTATGTTTGGATATTGGTTTTCGATTTTTGTTTAACCGACTTTGGTTTTCATGAATAGTTGATCAAAACAAGTTTAAATGGTTTATGTATAGTAGATTCATTCTATATAAATGCATGCTTAACTTCCTAGACAAACTTATTTTGACTTACCTATTCATGTGGTTTGGTGTTTTGTATTTTTAACAAAACATTATTTTGGAATTAAAGACAAAAACTATGATATGTATATGTTTCATGTATATTGGACCTATGTCCATATGCAACATGCCTAAAAGTGTTTAAGTATCATGTTTTTGTATTTGAATGAGTTTTAGGAAAAATCAGATTTCCTATTGAAAAATACAAGTTTGGAAAAATACAGGTTTTGGTTTTCGGTAATTTTTCCATCACACAAAAATGGTTCAATATGTTTGATATTTGTGTTGAATTTTTAACACATGTTTGTATATCAATGTAAAATGATAAAACTATTTTTGTGGATTTTTAGAAGTTTTATGGGATTTTTTAGAATATTTAAAAACCCAGTTTTCTAACCCAGATTGCCTTCTGCCAGGCTCTGGCGGTCAACCGGGCCGGTCGACCGGACCCAGAGTCGGTCAACCGGGTCGGTCGACCGACGTTCACAAGCTTGTGCACGTTGGCCAGTTCAAGGCACGGTCGACCGAGCGGTCGACCGGCCAGAGAGCTTTGCTCTTTGGTTTTGGGCGGTCGACCGGCTTCTTCCAACGGTCAAAAATATGACCGTTGGCGGTCGACTAGCCGGTCGACCGCCAGCCGCCAGGACTGACAAACAGTCCCAACGGCTAGTTTTTGATGGAGGGCTATTTAAGCCCCATTTTTTTGGGATTTTGGCAAGATTTTTAGAGCTAAAAATTCCTACACTCTAGTGTTTATTTCAGCAAGTTTTCAAAAGGATTTTGGTGCTTAAAGAGTTCATCTCTATTTGTTTCAAAAAGGGTTTGGAAAATTCAAGAAAAAGAAATGCTTTGGGATTGGGTTTTTGATCTTCATTGTATTCTGTGCTAGTTATTTTCCCAATAGTTTTCTTTGAGTTTTTTATTTCCAAAAACACCTTGATTTCCACTTGAGCTATATCATCTATCATATTCTATAGGATCATTTATTTGTGGGAGAAGAAATTGAGTTTGTGATCTTTTGTGATCACCTTGTTGTAAACCCTCATTTGTTGTATCCCTCTTTGATAGAGGTAGATTTGGGTTGTTGGTTGCTCCCTCTTTGGTAGAGGTTGAGGTTGTGGTTTACTCCCTCTGGTGAGGTAGAGTTGGATTGGATTTGTATCCCTCTTCGGTAGAGGTGGATTGGTGTTAGCCTCGGTGGAGGTTGTATTGGTGGATTTGTGGAGTTCGGTAGTCCGGTCTTCGGTAGACCATTTGATTGCCTCGGTGGAGGTTGTATTGGTTGAGAGAGGAGTTTGGTACTCCCGATTGTATTTGCAAATCCTCGGTGGGAGTCCTAGGTGGACAAGTTAGTGGATTAGAAATCCTTCTCGGTGAAGGCGGGGACGTTGAGCTCGGTGCTCGAACCTCGAAACACATCTTGTTATTTGCGTTTGATCCATTGACTCTTAACTCTCTCTCTCTCTCTCTCTCTCTTTATTTGTGTTATGCATAGCATCATTCATATTGTCATATCTTATATGCTTGTATTGTGCCTTGCATTGATTCATATTGCTTAATCCTATATGCTTGGTTGTGTTTGCTTGTGTGCCTCACTTGTGCTTAACCACGAGAGCTTCATATAGCGCCTCAACTCTTATTCAGAGGAATCAAGAGGAGTTAGTCCAGAGCCCTTCACGGGGAATTCGGCTACACTCGTTGGTTGCACTAAGTGTAGTTGCAAATTAGTTTTAATTTCCGCATTTAGTTCATTAGATTAGCGGTACACCTATTCACCCCCTCTAGGTGTACTTACAATTATGTCTACGACTAATATATCTAGACTTACCATTATATAAAATTTTGTGCCCTAGATATCGTTGCTTGATTATCACAGTGAATGCATATAGCAGGTACTGGCTTTGGCCATAATGGTATATCTTCCAAAAATTATCGAATCCATTCTGCTTCTTCTCCTGCCTTGTCTAAGGCTATGAATTCTGATTCCATTGTGGAACATGCAATACATGTTTTTTGGAAGATTTTCAGAATAATGCTGCGCCTCCATGAGTAAATACGTATCCACTAGTTGATTTCGATTATTCAGAATCTGCAATCCAATTAGCATCGTTGTATCCTTCAAGTACAGGTGGATATTGTTCATATCTTAAGCCATAATCCTTGGTATGTGATATGTAACTTTATACTCGTTGTAAAGCAGTCCAATGATCACCACTAGGGTTACTAGTGTATCTACTTAATTTGCTTACAGCATAAGCAATATCGGGTCTAGTGCAATTTATTAAATACATTATACTTTCGATAATCTGAGAATACTCCAACTGTCGTACTCACCTAGAGGGGGGTGAATAGGTGTTATGCTAATCAAATGATCTTTAAAAAACTAGTTAAGAAGTATGATGCAAGTGGTCACTCAAAATAAGAAATTGAAGCCGAATTCCCGGTGAAGGTTTCTAGAACTTCTCCTCTTTGATTCCTCTAGATGATGAGTTGAGGTGCTTAATTGCTTCCTTGTTGAGATGAGTATAGAACGAAAATACAAGAAGATGAAATGAATACAATATGAAAACAAGACAAATAGTATCACAAGTATAGGAATGTAAAGCAATAAAGAGCAAAATGAAATCAATCGCAAACACAAGAGAATTTGTTTCGAGGTTCGAGCCACTGTTCTACGTCCTCGCCTTCACCACTATGAAGGATTTTCATTAAATCCACAAAGAAAACTTCCACACAGGAACCTTACACCAAAGGGATTATAATTGGTCTACTCAAGACCGGAGTACCCAACTCCAACAATACTATCCTCCACACAAGAGGAACCACAACTCAATGGAATACAAGTCACTTGGTGATCTGGAAGACCACAAACACTCTCTTACAACTTCTTATAGAGTAGAGTATGATTTTAGGCTCAAGAAGTAAAGTGAGAAAAATTTTTCAATAGTAAAGATTTAGAAGACTTGAAAAACCAACTGAAAAATTTTGCAATAGAAAGAACTTTAAAAATGAAAAGCAATGAAACACTTCTTCTCTTAAAAACACTTGAAACTTGAATATTTTTCTTGTTAAAAACCAAGGACCCATGACCTCTATTTATAGGCAAAGGATAAATACCATTCATAAGTGATACTAGGTCATTAGGGGTGAGTTTAACCACTTGGAAACTAGAAATAGCCGTTGGAACCCATAAAAACAAAACAGATTCAAAATAGAGCCGTTGGTGCCAGTTTAGACGTCTGCCGGTCGACCGGCCAGTCAACCGGCACGCCACTTGTCAAATAGCCGTTGGCTCCGATCGACCGCCCGGTCGACCGTAGGGCAATTTAAAAAGAGAATTTTGAATTGCCGGTCGACCGACACAAATCGAGAGCAAGTGTCATGCAGTCGGTCGACCGCAGGGTTTGACAGTCGACCGGCCCGGTCGACCGACAAACGTGCACAGCGTGCACGCCCACGGCCAAAAGGCCCAGTCGACCGGCCGGTCGACCGTGTTGGCCTGAAACAGCTACGGTCGACCGCCCGGTCCACCATTATGGCCTAAAATAGAATTTAAACAGATTTTTGAACTTGAAAATATTTTTAAAATATTTTGCATGGGTTTGAGGGTTATGTAGCATAGAACAGGAGATAAAATACATGTTCTAAACTTGATATAAAAATTTAAAAAATTTATGAAACATGTATATTAACCAAACATGCAATAAAACCAATACTACCCAAAACTTGTATTTTTGAAAAGTGTCTTTTTGTGTGTGTAACTTCTTGAGCACATCATATCCTTACTCTTTAACATGCTAAAATCTTACAAGGGTCAGGTGACTACAAGATCTTCAATCGGGCTTTTCCATTTGCATCATTGAGTTACTTGAATTCTTGATCCCGTATTTAAGTCATCTTGAGTCAACACCACCTTCCTTTAGGGGAAGAAACTTCTTGAATCCTTAGAACCCTGAAATGATCTTAAACACTTAAACTTTATTAATACAAATAACTATATATGTTTTATGATCATCAAAACTCTAAAACCGGGTGATTGTAACATTGGGCCAACAATCTCCCCTTTTTGATGATGACAAAACATATGAGTTATTTAAACAAAAAATGTGAAAGAAGCTTGAAAAAGCTCCCCCTCAAATCATACTATCTATCAAGTATAAGAAAAGAATATGTTCTTTATAAATAAAGTGAACGTTACAAATTATAACAAAAACAAATTGAAAAGTATGCATGAAAAAGAATAATAACTCAAAAGTATTTTCCCCCCTTTTTGTCATGCATAAAAAAGGGTTAAGCCAACAAAACATTTTTTAAGAGTATTTGCAAACTTCTCATGAATCCATAATACAAATGTTTAACTCACCACAAATAATAAAAATCTATTATAATCTAGTGGTTTAGTAAAAATATCCGCAAGTTGAAAATCGGTGGAAACATAATCAAATTCAATGTCACCTTTCTCATAATGATCTCTAAGAAAGTGATATCGAATGTCAATGTGTTTTGTCTTACTATGTTGATTTGCATTTTTAGTCATATGAATAGTACTAGTATTATCATAAAATATTTTAATATGGTCATAATGCAAATCATAGTCAAGGAGAGTATGTTTCATTCAAAGGACTTGAGCACAAGCCCTTGACGCAACATACTCCGCCTCGGCGGTTGAGAGGGCTACAGAATTTTACTTCTTGGAAGACCATGAAACAAGGCAATTTCCTAGAAACTGACAGGTTCCACTAGTACTATTCCTATCCACTTTACAACCTGCATAGTCAGCATCCGAAAACTCGTCATGAAAAATTATCCGGTCTTCGGATACCACAAACCCATTCTAATGGTGCTCGATATCTAATAATGTGTTTTACCGCCATTAAATGGGACTCTTTAGGACACGATTGAAATCTAGCACATAGACAAACACTAAACATAATATCCAGCCTACTAGCTTAAATATAATAAACTACCAATCATGCTACGATAGAGTTTAATGTCCACATTTATACCTTGTTCATCCTTGTCAAGTCTTGTTATGGTAGCCATGGGAGTTTTACTTGTCTTAGCCCCTTCAAGCCCAAATTTCTTAATGAGTTTCTTCGTGTACTTGGCTTGATTTATAAAAATCCCATCACTCCTTTGCTTGATTTGGAGTCCAAGGAAATAGTTAAGTTCGCCCATCATAGACATCTCAAATTCCTCCTTCATATATGATTCAAAATCTTTGCAAAGTTTTTATTAGTAGATCCAAATATAATATCATCAACATATATTTGAACAATAAGTATCATTTTCAACATGTTTAGTAAACAAAGTGGTATTTATTGTTCCTTTAGCAAAACCATTAGAAATAAGAAATGATGAAAATCTTTCATACCAAGCTCTAGGAGCTTATTTTAAACCATATAAAGCTTTGCCTAGTTTGAAAACAAAATCCGGATGTATAGGATCAACAAACCCGGGGGGTTGTTCAACATACACCCCTCTTCAATAAACCCATTTAAAAATGCACTTTTGACATCCATTTGAAAAGGTTTGAAATCTTTATAGGAAGCAAAAGCAAGTGTTATCCGTATGGCTTCAAGCCATGCTACGGATGCAGAGGTTTCCTCAAAATCGATACCTTCGATTTGGGTGTAACCTTGAGCCACTAACCTAGCTTTATTCCTAACAACATTGCCCGACTTATCCAACTTGTTCCTAAAAATTCATTTAGTGCCAATTGTTGGTCTATCATGGGGTCTAGGGACAAGATGCCAAACTTGATTGTGCTCAAATTGATTGAGCTCCTCTTGCATGGCAAGCAACCAATATGAGTCGCCCTCAGCTTCGAGGATGTTCTTTGGTTCAAAATGAGAAATAAAAGCATAATGGCCACAAAGATCATGGAGCTTGGAACGAGTAGTTACCCCCTTTAATACATCACCTATAATGAGATCCTTGGGATGAAGTGGAGCGAATCTCCAATCCTTTGGAAGTGGTTGTGGTGGCTCCACTTCAACTTCTTGAACTTCACTTTGCACATCAATTTTTGACTTGTCTTCTTGTATAGGTGAGTCCATCAAGGTTATCCTCTCCATGTCTTCACCTAAGGAATCTATTTCTACAACATTCTCAAAAAAAATATTAGATTCCTCAAACTTTACATGTATAAATTATTCAATAGTCATTATAGATTTATTGAAGACTCTATAGGCTTTTCTAGTGTTAGAGTAACCAACAAAAATATCTTCATAAGATTTTGCATCAAACTTACCTAAATTATCTTTAGTATTTAAAACAAAACATTTACAACCAAAAACTTTAAAATAAGAAACATTTAGTTTTCTTGAATAGTAAATTTTGAAAGAATAGTAAATTTTGAAAGAAGTTTTAGAATTGTTTTTGCAAAAGAAAACTCTATTTGATATGTAACAAGATGTGTTTACTGTCTCGGCCATAGGTATTACGGGAGACCGTATTCATTTATCATAGTCCTAGCCATCTCTTGCAGTGTTCGATTTTTCCTCTCAACTACTCCATTTTGTTGTGGAGTTCTAGGACAAGATAATTCATGTTTAATTCCATGTTCTTTGTAGTAAGTGACAAAGGATTGGTTATTGAATTCACCACCTCTATCACTCCTTATTCGTAAAATTGAAGAATCTTTTCCTTTTCAACTCTTTTCCTAAACATTTAAAAATGTGAAAAGACTTGATTTTTATGTTCTTAAAAGAAAACTCATGTAAAACGAGAAAAATCATCAACCAATACAAAAGCAAAATGATTCCCAATTAGATTTTTGATTTTAGTAGGACCATACAAATCCATATAAATTAACTCTAAGGGTCGTGATGTCATGATATCCTTGATGGATTTGAAAGAGGACTTGGTTTGTTTCTCAAGTTGGCACGCATCGCAAATGCGGTCCTTTTTAAATTTCAAACAAGGAATATCTTTCACCGCTTTCTTGTTGTTTATTTTAGATAGATGGTCAAAAGAAATATGGCCTAGTCTCTTATGCCACAATCAAGAGTCATTATTGAAGGCATTCAAACATGTGGCATTGCATTGCATATTAGACATATCAATCATGTATACATTATTTTCACGAAATCTAAAAAGTATACATGCATTAGTTTGTCTATCAAATACATTACAAACTGAGTCATCAAAAATCACATTAAAACTTTTATCACAAAGTTGACTAACACTCAAGAGATTATGCTTGAGGCCATCAACTAAAGCAACATTCTCAATCATAGGAGATGAACCAAGTTTAATGTTACCTATACCAACAATCTTTCCTTTGGAGTCATCTCCGTAGGTGACGATGCCACCTTCATGGTATCTTGATAGGGTTGCAAAGTTGTTGATATCCCATGTCATGTGTCTTGAGCAACAATTATCAAGATACCACCGCTCCCTACATCTTTGAGCTTTGGCGTGTACCTACATCATGTAACATATTGGTTGACTTTGGTACCCAAATTTTCTTGGGTCCTTTAATGTTAGCATTACGAACCCAAACATGATTATTTGAGGCATTTATTCTATGAAAATAAAATTTAGCTAAGTGATCCTTTTGGCCACAATAAGTGCATGCATAAATTTTACCATACATGAATGCATGATTAGTGTGTGGAGCGTGAATGTTTGGTTTGTGAACATGTTTAGCATGATGTGAGTGCAAATGTTGAGACTTATGAGTATGGGTGTGTGTGTAGCATGATTTTGTTTCTTTGGAATATGTTTCTTAGGAAATATAGCCTCTAGTCTAGATTTGTCAAATTCATATTTCTTTAAAACTTCTCTTAAAGAGTTAATTTTATTCTTTAGCATAGAAATTTCATCTTTATCTATTTGTGAAAATTTAGCTTTACAAGAAATCTTATAAGCTTCAAAATCTTTTTGAGTAGAAGTGAGAGTTGAAAATAAATCATCCTTTTCTTTTGTGAGTATGAAAACTTTGTGGTGAAGAGTTTCATTTTCCTTTTTCATTTTTAAATATTTTTTTTAAGAAAATCATAACTGTGAGTTAATTCTTCAAAAGCTTCTCCTAATTCATCCATAGATAATTCACAATCGTCAATAGATGATTCGGGGGTTACCTTATTTGTGTTATCATTTGCCATGAAACACATGTGGGCCGTGGCAACTTCTTCGTCGGATTCACTCTCCGAATCTCATGTAGCCTTCAAAGCCTTCTTCTTAGAGGTGGAGGGTTTGCTCTTATTTTCGGACAGTCCGCAACGATGTGCCCCGGCTTCCGGCAATTGAAACAAATGATCTTCTTTCTTCCTTTCCATGCCATCTTCTTCTATTTTGAAATTTTGCTTCGTTGTACATTCTCCGAACATTATTCACAAGAAGAGAGAGATCTTCATCATCCTCTTCTTCATCATCTTCGTCGGAGTAGGTGGAAAAGCTTTTGAAAGCGATTGCTTTCTTCTTTAGAGGAATCATCTCTTCTCTAGCCTTTCTTTCCATCTCATGGGTCTTAAGGTTCCCGATAAGACCAATAAGCTCCATTTCCTCCTTGTCGTTGAGCTCCTTCAAGGTTGTAGCTTTGAATTCCCAAGATGGTGGGAGTGCACGAATGATCTTCCTCACCTTTCGATCGTTGTCAATGTCGTCACCTAAAGAAGCAAGACCGTTAGTTATTTTTGTAAATTTTGTAACCATATCATCAATGGACTCATTTTCTTGTATGGTAAAGTTTTCATATTGGGAACGTAAGAGGTCAATTTTAGCTCTCTTTACTTGTGATGTTCCCTCATGAGTGACTAAAAGGTGAGTCCAAATCTCATAAGCGGATTTGCAGTGTATGACTCTAACAATGTCATCATCATTAAGAGTTTGAAATAAGGCATAGTGTGCCCTAGCATTAGCGTCAAACGCTTTCGTAGCAATATCAGACCAAGTGTCCTCATCACCAAGGGATGCGCTAAAGGGTTTAGTTACCGCCTTTGCAACCCGGCTTCCTAAGGATTGCAAAAAAATGATCATCTTAATCTTCCATATGGGAAAGTTAAGGCCATCAAACTTGGGTGGGGTCTTAATACCTTCGGCCATCTTTACTAAAGTGTATGATGATGAAATATAAAAAATATGATTAGCAATTAAGGATCTCTCTAAGGTTGTTAAACCAAAAAGTTAGAGACCAAAGCTCTGATACCAATTGAAAAACACCTAAAGGGGGGTGAATAGGTGTTATGCTACTCAAATTATCTTTAAAAAACTAGTTAAGAAGTATGATGCAAGCGGTCACTCAAAACAAGAAATTGAAGCCGAATTCCCGGTGAAGGACTCTAGAACTTCTCCTATTTGATTCCTCTAGATGATGAGTTGAGGTGCTTAATTGCTTCCTTATTGAGATGAGTATAGACCGAAAATGTAAGAAGATGAAATGAATGCAATATGAAAACAACACAAATAATATCACAAGTATAGGAATATAAAGCAATAAAGACCAAAAAGAAATCAATCGCAAACACAAGAGAATTTGTTTCGAGGTTCGAGACACTGCTCTACGTCTCCGCCTTCACCACTATGAAGGATTTCCACTAAATCCACAAAGGAAACTTTCACACAGGAACCTTACACCTAAGGGATTACAATTGGTCTACTCAAGACCGGAGTACCCAACTCCAACAATACTATCCTCCACACAAGAGGAACCACAACTCAATGGAATACAAGTCACTTGGTGATCTAGGAAGACCACAAACACTCTCTTACAACTTATAGGGTGGAGTATGATTTTAGGCTCAAGAAGTAAAGTGAGAAAAAATTTTCAGTAGTAAAAATTTAGAAACTTAAAAAACTAACTGAAAAATTTTGCAATAGAAAGAACTTTGAAAATGGAAAGCAATGAAACACTTCTTCTCTTGAAAACACTTGAAACTTGGATATTTTTCTTGTTAAAAATCAAGGACCCATGACCTCTATTTATAGGCAAAGGATAAATACCATTCATAAGTAATATTAGGTCATTAGGGGTGAGTTTAACCACTTGAAAATAAGAAATAGCCGTTGGAACCCATCAAAAAACAAAACAGATCCAAAATAGAGCCGTTGGTGCCAGTCTGGACGTCTGCCGGTCGACCGGCCGATCGACCGGCACGCCACTTATCAAATAGCCATTGGCTTCAGTCGACCGCCCAGTCGATCGTAGGGCAATTTAAAAAGAGAATTTTGAACTGCCAGTCGGTCGACCGGTACAAACCGAGAGCAAGTGTCATGCAGTCGGTCGACCGCAGGGTTTGACAGTCGACCGGCCCGGTCAATCAACAAACGTGCACAGCGTACTCGCCCACGGCCAAAAGGCTCGGTCGACCGTGTTGGCCTGAAACAGCTACGGTCAACCGCCCAGTCGACCGTTATGGCCTGAAATAGAATTTAAACAGATTTTTAAACTTGAAAATATTTTTAAAATATTTTGCATGGGTTTGAGAGTTATGTAGCATAGTGCAGGAGATAAAATACATGTTCTAAACTTGATATAAAAATTTAAAAAATTTATGAAAAATGTATATTAACCAAACATGCAACAAAACTAATACTACCTAAAACTTGTATTTTTGAAAAGTGTCTTTTTGTGTCTGTAACTTCTTGAGCACATCATATATTTACTCTTTAACATGCTAAAATCTTACAAGGTTCTAGGTGACTACAAGATCTTCAATCGGGTTTTTCCATTTGCATCGTTGAGTTACTTGAATTTTTGATCCCGTATTTGAGTCATCTTGAGTCAACACCACCTTCCTTTAGGGGAAGAAACTTCTTGAATCCTTAAAACCCTGAAATGATCTTAAACACTTAAACTTGATTAGAACAAATAACTATATATGTTTTGTGATCATCAAAACTCTAAAGCCGGGTGATTGTAACCTTGTGTTGGTCCCGATATGATGCCAGATGCGGAACTTTCTCTGTTGGCACTTATGGATCTAAACAAAGTCAACACAAATACTAAATAAAGAAGAATTAAGTTAAACAAATAAATAAACTTGCAATAAAGGAAATCAAATCTCAGAAAAGTTTAGACAAACGCAAACACGAGAGATTTATCCTGGTTCGGTCCTCGTGACCTACATCCAGTCACCAAGCCACCCGCTTGAGATTTTCCTTTATCCTTGATTTTGTACACCCAAAATCACAACCATGCACACCACTTGACAAATCCCCTTTGTCAAATGTGTACACCTTCTCTTCCAACAAGAGAACACCTTCTCTTCCACCAAGAGAACAAACTTCACCTTGTACAACTGCTTCTACACCAAGAAGACACCCGTGTGTTGGCCCAAGAGGTTACACTCTCCATTTGTTTTTGGTTTTGATGATGACAAACCAAATATGAGCTATTTGGTACTAATAAGTTTGTTAAGATGAGTTTCAGGTTTGTACCAATTTTGGAGGCCATTACTTGCTATTGCAACATCTTCTAGGTTCATGAAGCTATGAAGGCATAGTGCACATCAAGGAAGGATCATAGAAGAAGGCTCTAGCAAGGATAGCATGGCTCAAAGATTGTGAAGATTGCTATGCATACTTTATTTTTAGTTTTATAGTTTAGAAGTTTGTTAAAGAATAGTGGATAGGTTTGAAGCTCTATCACACACGATTTTGCGCACATGTTCAATCCAAAATATTTTCCTATAATTTATACAAAAATAATTTGCATACAAGATTTTGCCTACAGATATATATTTATGTTTTATACTAATCCCTGTTCAAAAGTATTTTTATCAAAATCTTATTCTTTTCTTAAATTCCTTCAAAGTCTGATTTTTGACCAGTTCCGGTCGACCGGCCGGTCGACCGAATCTGTGTCAGGTTATACCGGTCGACCGTCCCAGTCGACCGAGGTTCTGGCAGATGCACGTATCCGTGTGCATGTCTGTCGGTCGACCGACACGGTCGACCAGACTATAGTTTTTGCTCTCTGGTTTTTCCGGTCGACCGGGTCGGTCGACCGAATGCCTGTAACGGTCAAAATTTTGAACTAGCGGTCGACCGCACTGGTCGACCGAGCTAGCCGTTGAACAGTAACGGGCAGTTTTTAAAGAGCTGTTTATTTTTGTCTTTTTGTGTTTAAAATTAGTTTAATTAATATATTCTGAACTAATTGCCTCCTAAACTTCAGTAATTATGTTTTATCCCTAAACCCTAGCCCTCTCCTATAAATAGGGTGTTTGGGGAGAGATTTGTTACAACAATTATTGCTACAAAAATTCAAAAGTTTAAGGCTTTCAAAAGTTCTTGGTTTTTGTGCTAAATTCTCTCAGTTTTCTGAAGGGTTTTCAAAAGATTTTCTCTGATTTCAATTTCTTTTCCTTACACACAAAAGAGCTTCAATTCTACTCATTATTCTCTAAGGACCTTTGTAAGGGAAGAGATTTTTGAAAGAGAGAGTTTGTGGTCTTGTGACTACACAGAGATTCTTGTGATTGTAATTGTGGAGTTGGGTACTCCGGTTGTAATTGTTCTTTGTGATAGTGGAAGTAGCTAGAATCCTTCTGGGGAAGGCGGGGAGTAGAGCTGGGTGCTCGAACCTCGATAACATATCATTGTGTTTGCGATTGGTTTACATTCTTGCAATCCTTACTCTACTTTGCTTGCACTTATTACTTGCTCATCATATTCATTGTCATACTTGCTTGCATTCATCTTGTGATTCTTGATTGTGATTGTTGTAGCTTTAAATTTTTAATTTGCCCTTTGATTAGCATTGTCACCTATTCACCCCCCCTCTAGGTGACTTTTCAATTGGTATCAGAGCTTGGACTCTAGGTTTGGCTTAACATCCTTAGAGAGATCCTTAAAACTTGCTAATCAACATTTTCATTTCATTCATTCATCACTAGTAAACATGGCCGACAACATTAAATCCCCACCTAAATTTGATGGACTCAATTTCCCAATTTGGAAGGTTAGGATGACTATATTTTTGCAATCTTTGGGTAGCTTAGTAGCCAAGTCCTTGACCAAACCCTATGAAGCACCCGATGGTGATAAGAGCACTTGGACCGACCTTGACTTTAAACTATATGAGGCTAACTCCAAGGCCCAAAACTCCCTATTAACCGCCTTGAATGAGGATGACCTTACACGGGTAATTCATTGCCAATCCGCCTATGAGATTTGGCAACACTTATTGGTCACACACGAGGGGACTTCACAAGTCAAGAGAGCTAAAATAGATCTCTTGAGGTCCCAATATGAGTCATTTAAAATGCTTGATGATGAGTCTATTGATAGTATGGCTACAAGGTTTACTAAAATCACTAATGGTCTTTCTTCCTTAGGTGATGACATCTCCAACGATCAAAAGGTGCGGAAAGTAATTCGGGCTCTTCCTTCATCATGGGAGATCAAGGCCACCACCTTGAAGGAGTTGAACGACAAGGACGAGATGGACCTCATTAGTCTCATTGGGAACCTAAAGACCCATGAGATGGAAAAGAAGGCAAGAGAAGAGGCCACTACTTCAGAGAAGAAATCCATAGCCTTCAAGACTTCATCCACCAATGATGACGTTGAAGATGACGAAGAAGAAGATGAGGAGCTTACTCTACTTGTTCGCAACGTCAAGAGGATGTACCGGAAGAACAAGCTCAACTTCCAGAGAAAATTTGAAGGCAAAGAGGAGCGGAGGATCATATGCTACAATTGCCGCAAACCCGGACATATCATGGCGGATTGTCCGGAGTTCAAGAAGAAAATGACTTCCTCCTTCAAGCCAAAGAAGCCGGAGGAAAAGAAAGCTTACAAAGCTACGTGGGATTCAGAAAGCGAGTCCGAAGAGGAGGTGGATCAAGCTAATATGTGTTTCATGGCAAACACACCCAAGGTAACCTCTCAATCCCTTGATGATGAAGATGATGATGTAAGTAAGGAAGTTCTAGTGCATGCTTTTGTAGAACTTTCTGAAACTTATGATAACAAGAAACTTGAATGCATAAAATTACAAAAAGAAGTTGCTTTTCTTAAGAATGAACTTGCTATAGTTTCTAAAGAAAAGGATAATATTTTTTCTAATCTCATTTCTATTCAAAAAGAATTTAATGCCTACAAAGTTTCTTGTAAAGCAAAATCTCCTATTATTGATGAACAAGAAATTTCTTCCTTTAAATCAAAAATGAATGATTTTGAAAAAGTTTTAAATGATTGTGCTTTTAATACCAAGAAACTTGAGAACATGTTTTCTAAAAAGCACACTTCACATGTTAACACTTCACAAGCTAAGAATTCTCATGCTCACACCACTCATGCTAAAGTTTCTCATGCTCACAAATCACACACTCACTATGCTTTTAAATATGGTAGAGTGTATAGATGCACATATTGTGGTAAAAATGGACATTTAGCTAAGTTTTGCTATGATCAACTAAATAGAACAAATAATCTTGTTTGGGTTCATGACACTAACCCTAGAGGACCCAAGAAAATGTGGGTACCAAAATCAAGTCTTAAATTGTTTGATGTAGGTACACACCAAAGCTCCAAGACGTAGGGAGCGGTGGTACTTTGATAGTGGTTGTTCAAGACACATGACATGGGACATCAACAACTTCACAACCCTATCAAGGTACATGGAAGGTGGCACCGTCACCTTCGGGGATGACTCCAAAGGAACTATCATCGGTATAGGTAACATTCAAATTGGTGCATCTCCTATTATTAAGAATGTTGTTTTAGTAGATGGTTTAAAACATAATTTGCTTAGCATTAGTCAACTTTGTGACCGTGGACTTAAAGTTGTTTTTGATGATTCCTCTTGCAAGATTTTTAATGTTGAATCTAATGATTGTATTCTGACCGGTTTTCGTGATAATAATATTTATATTATTGACATGCTTAATTTAGATTGTTCTACTAAATGCTTGAATGCTTTTGATGAAAATTCTTGGCTTTGGCATAGAAGACTAGGACATGCATCTTTTGACCATATTTCTAGGATTAATTCAAAGGAATTGGTGAAGGGTATACCTTGCTTGAATTTTGAGAAAGACCGCATTTGTGGTGCGTGCCAACTTGGGAAACAAACCAAATCTTCCTTTAAACCAATCAAGGATATCATGTCAACTAGGCCTTTAGAATTAATTCATATGGATCTTTTTGGACCAACTAAAACTAAGAGTTTAAATGGAAGTAGATTTGCATTTGTTTTGGTTGATGATTTTTCCCGTTTTACTTGGGTTTTCTTTTTACAAAATAAAGATCAAACTTTTTCTCATTTTAAGATTTTTCGAAAAAGAGTTGAAAAAGAAAAGGGTTTTCCGATTTTGAGAATAAAAAGTGATAGAGGTGGTGAGTTTATTAACCAACTCTTCATGACTTATTGTGATGAAAAGGGAATTAAGCATGAAATGTCTTGTCCTAGAACTCCACAACAAAATGGAGTTGTAGAAAGGAAAAATAGAACACTTCAAGAGATGGCTAGGACAATGATAAGTGAGTATGACCTCCCTCAATATTTATGGGCCGAGGCCGTAAACACCGCATGCTATATATCGAATCGTATTTATTTATGCAAAAATTCTTCAAAAACTTCTTTTGAAATGTATCATTCTAGAAAACCAAATGTTGCATATTTCAAAGTTTTTGGATGCAAGTGTTTTGTTTTAAATACTAAGGATAATTTGGGTAAATTTGATGCTAAGGCTTATGAAGCTATCTTTGTTAGATATTCTTCTACTAGCAAAGCATATAGAGTTTTCAATAGATCTACACTTACCATAGAAGAATCCATGCATGTTAAATTTGAAGAGACTAATGTGGTTGTTGAGAATGTTGTAGAAATTGAACCATTAGGTGAAGACATGGAGAGACTATCCTTGAAGGACTCACCCGCTCAAGAAGAAAAGCTCGACCCTATTGGTGAAGTTCAAGAGGATAAGGAGGAAAGCTCTCACCGCTTCCTAAAGCTTGGAGATACGCTACAAATCATCCGAAGGAGCTCATCTTGGGTGATGCATCTAGAGGAGTCACTACGCGCTCCAAACTCCATGACCTATGTGGTAACTTTGCTTTCATTTCTCATTTTGAACCCAAGGGCATTCTCGAAGCCGAGACGGACCCATATTGGTTGCTTGTCATGCAAGAGGAACTCAATCAATTTGAGCGCAACCAAGTTTGGCACCTTGTTCCTAAGCCCCACGATAGACCAATAATTGGTACTAAGTGGATCTTTAGAAACAAGATGGATGAGTCCGGAAATGTCATTAGGAATAAAGCTAGGTTAGTGGCCCAAGGTTACACTCAAGTTGAAGGAATTGACTTTGAGGAGACCTTTGCACCCGTAGCACGGCTTGAAGCCATACGGATGACACTAGCTTTTGCATGTTTTAAAAATTTTAAACTTTTTCAAATGGATGTGAAAAGTGCATTTTTGAATGGTTTTATAAATGAAGAAGTTTATGTTTCTCAACCTCCCGGTTTTGTTGATCATGTTCATCCCGATTTTGTTTTTAAACTTGATAAAGCTTTGTATGGATTGAAACAAGCTCCAAGAGCTTGGTATGAAAGGCTTTCTAGTTTTCTCATTTCAAATAATTTTATTAAAGGCAAAGTAGACACAACTCTTTTCACTAAGCATGTTGATAATGATATTTTAATTGTGCAAATTTATGTTGATGATATAATTTTTGGATCTACTAATGAGCTTTTGTGCAAGGAATTTGAAAAGGTAATGCAACTAGAATTTGAAATGTCTTCCATGGGTGAGCTTAATTTCTTTCTTGGACTCCAAATCAAGCAATTGCAAGACGGAACCTTCATTAACCAAGCCAAGTATGCAAAGGAGCTAGTAAAGAAGTTTGGGCTTGAAGGATCAAAGGCTTGCAACACTCCAATGGCAACTACAACCAAGCTTGATAAGGACGAACAAGGTAAAAATGTTGATATTAAATTATATAGAAGCATGATAGGAAGTCTTTTATATTTAACGGCAAGTAGGCCGGATATCATGTTTAGTGTGTGTCTTTGTGCTAGATTTCAATCGTGTCCTAAAGAGTCTCATCTTATTGCGGTAAAACGCATTATTCGTTATATTAAGGGCACAATTGGAATGGGTCTTTGGTATCCGAAAACTAGAGATTTTTCAATGACTAGTTATTCGGATGCCGACTATGCGGGTTGTAGAGTAGATAGAAAGAGTACTAGTGGGACATGTCAATTTCTTGGTAATTGTCTTGTTTCATGGTCCTCTAGGAAGCAAAATTCCGTAGCTCTCTCAACCGCCGAGGTGGAGTATGTTGCCGCAGGGGCTTGTTGTGCACAAGTCCTTTGGATGAAACATACTCTCCTTGATTTTGATTTGCACTTTGATCATATAAAAATATTTTGTGATAATACTAGTACTATTCACATGACCAAAAATGCAAATCAACATGGTAAGACCAAGCACATTGAGATTAGATATCACTTTCTTAGAGATCATTTTGAGAAAGGTGATATAGATATTGATTATGTTTCCACGGATTTACAACTAGCCGATATTTTCACTAAACCTCTTGATTTTGCTAGATTTTTGTTTATTTGTGGAGAACTTAATGTTTGTATTATTGAATAGACATATTTTTCATAAGCCTTTTTGATGTATGACAAAAAGGGAAAGAATAAGTTTACATGGACAAAAATAAGTTCATTTGGTCTTGGTTCCATATGAATTTATATGTTTTGGTTCTATGAGTTTTGTGTTTTATGAAATTGAGAACTCTTGTATTTTGTGTTCTATTGGTATTTGTGGTATTATTTCAATTTGGTTTCATTTGATATCAAGAACATGTTTTTATGTTTTCTATGAATTCTTGTGTTTTGAGTTGTTTTAAGTTTAATTATATAGCACAATTTGAGGGGGAGTTTTCTCCTCCCCTATATTTTTGTTTATAGCCTATTTGTTTTGTCATCATCAAAAAGGGGGAGATTGTTGGCCCAAGAGGTTACACTCTCCATTTGTTTTTGGTTTTGATGATGACAAACCAAATATGAGCTATTTGGTACTAATAAGTTTGTTAAGATGAGTTTCAGGTTTGTACCAATTTTGGAGGCCAATACTTGCTATTGTAACATCTTCTAGGTTCATGAAGCTATGAAGGCATAGTGCACATCAAGGAAGGATCATAGAAGAAGAAGGCTCTAGCAAGGATAGCATGGCTCAAAGATTGTGAAGATTGCTATGCATACTTTATTTTTAGTTTTATAGTTTAGAAGTTTGTTAAAGAATAGTGGATAGGTTTGAAGCTCTATCACACACGATTTTGCGCACATGTTCAATCCAAAATATTTTCCTACATGGACAAAAATAAGTTCATTTGGTCTTGGTTCCATATGAATTTATATGTTTTGGTTCTATGAGTTTTGTGTTTTATGAAATTGAGAACTCTTGTATTTTGTGTTCTATTGGTATTTGTGGTATTATTTCAATTTGGTTTCATTTGATATCAAGAACATGTTTTTATGTTTTCTATGAATTCTTGTGTTTTGAGTTGTTTTGAGTTTAATTATATAGCACAATTTGAGGGGGAGTTTTCTCCTCCCCTATATTTTTGTTTATAGCCTATTTGTTTTGTCATCATCAAAAAGGGGGAGATTGTTGGCCCAAGAGGTTACACTCTCCATTTGTTTTTGATTTTGATGATGACAAACCAAATATGAGCTATTTGGTACTAATAAGTTTGTTAAGATGAGTTTCAGGTTTGTACCAATTTTGGAGGCCATTACTTGCTATTGTAACATCTTCTAGGTTCATGAAGCTATGAAGGCATAGTGCACATCAAGGAAGGATCATAGAAGAAGAAGGCTCTAGCAAGGATAGCATGGCTCAAAGATTGTGAAGATTGCTATGCATACTTTATTTTTAGTTTTATAGTTTAGAAGTTTGTTAAAGAATAGTGGATAAGTTTGAAGCTCTATCACACACGATTTTGCGCACATGTTCAATCCAAAATATTTTCCTATAATTTATACAAAAATAATTTGCATACAAGATTTTGCCTACAGATATATATTTATGTTTTATACTAATCCCTGAGTATTTTTATCAAAATCTTATTCTTTTCTTAAATTCCTTCAAAGTCTGATTTTTTACCAGTTTCGGTCGACCGGCCGGTCGACCGAATCTGTGTCAGGTTATACCGGTCGACCGTCCCAGTCGACCGAGGTTCTGGCAGATGCACGTATCCGTGTGCATGTCTGTCGGTCGACCGACACGATCGACCGGACTATAGTTTTTGCTCTCTAGTTTTTCCGGTCGACCGGGTCGGTCGACCGAATGCCTGTAACGGTCAAAATTTTGAACTAGCGGTCGACCACACCGGTCGACCGAGCTAGCCGTTGAACAGTAACGAGCAGTTTTTAAAGAGCTGTTTATTTTTGTCTTTTTGTGTTTAAAATTAGTTTAATTAATATATTCTGAACTAATTGCCTCCTAAACTTCAGTAATTATGTTTTATCCCTAAACCCTAGCCCTCTCCTATAAATAGGGGTGTTTGGGGAGAGATTTGTTACAACAATTATTGCTACAAAAATTCAAAAGTTTAAGGCTTTCAAAAGTTCTTAGTTTTTGTGCTAAATTCTCTCAATTTTCTGAAGGGTTTTCAAAAGATTTTCTCTGATTTCAATTTCTTTTCCTTACACACAAAAGAGCTTCAATTCTACTCATTATTCTCTAAGGACCTTCGTAAGGGAAGAGATTTTTGAAAGAGAGAGTTTGTGGTCTTGTGACTACACAGAGATTCTTGTGATTGTAATTGTGGATTTGGGTACTCCGGTTGTAATTGTTCTTTGTGATAGTGGAAGTAGCTAGAATCCTTCTGGGGAAGGCGGGGAGTAGAGCTGGGTGCTCGAACCTCGATAACATATCCTTGTGTTTGCGATTGGTTTACATTCTTGCAATCCTTACTCTACTTTGCTTGCACTTATTACTTGCTCATCATATTCATTGTCATACTTGCTTGCATTCATCTTGTGATTCTTGATTGTGATTGTTGTAGCTTTAAATTTTTAATTTGCCCTTTGATTAGCATTGTCACCTATTCACCCCCCCTCTAAGTGACTTTTCACCGTGTACAATGATTGCTTTGAGTATTACAACACTTTCCTATAAGCCTTGGTACTGTATGTGAACGTGGACAAAGTCTAGTATAGGAGACAAGCTTCAGAGAACTTCACAAAGGAATTGAATTTTGGTGAAGAACAGAAGTTGGAATCAGTTTTCAGGTGTGGCAGAATTTTTAATCTAGAAAACTGAAGATTTGGATTGGTATTTGGCCTTTAGAATAACAACCCTTTATATAGCTGCACTCTAGGGTAAGTTAGGGTAGTTATAGGTGCCTTTTGAATGATTGAAACGTTGAAAAACGTTGCACAAAAGACCAGATAACAGAAACTGTCTAACAGTCAGAAACTACCTATAGTCGACTTGCCTTTTGAGTTAGTCGACTATACAAGGCAATTTTCCAAAGGTTAGTCGACTAGGTTTGAGTATAAGTCGACTAGGTTAACAAAAATTCAAGTGACAGGTTTCTGGTTAACTGAATCAAGTCGACTGCAACTAACTTTCAAGTCGATTGGACCAATGATTAGTCGACTAGGTGCATGGGATTAGTCGACTACAATTGCTTATTAGTCGACTATATTGTCTGTCAAGTCGACTAATGGACAAACAGAGAGTTGGGTTTCTTTTGGACACATGACTAGTCGACTAGGGGGTTTGAGTTAGTCGACTACCAAATGGATTAGTTGACTAATAGGGAATATAAGTCGACTAATGATCAATGATATGTGTGTGTGTATATCAAGGCTTTTGACATGCTATTTCACAATTACAACCACATCATATCAACTCTCTTTGAGACATCTTGATCATGAAGAACTCTTGATTCGTCGTGTGTTAGAGCTCCAAATGAAATGCTTCACAAAGTCTTCATCAAAACAAGTTCCAACATTCTCCCCCTTTTTGATGATGACGCTTTGTGTGCACAAGTGCTCCCCCTGCAGAAAATATGTTATATTTTTCTCCCTCTGCAGAAATTGGGTTATAACAGATAGAGAAATACTTTGTTCTCCCCCTGAAACAAATATATCATTAGAATGTGTATATATATATATATATATATATTCTTATCAACTTTTATATGGTACCTGCAAGATAAACGTTAGATGGTACCAATCATAAGAGTATAAAACATTTAACCTTTAGGAGACCAAACCCAATTAGAATTTGGTTTTCACCTGTTAGTATACACATAATTGTATGAATCACATATATCATGAATGCATGATGCAATATAGGCATTTTTATCATGAATACTTAAATTCTTAGGAATCCATATAAACTTATTTTTCTTAGACTTTCTTTTTATAAAAGAATCATATGGATTACTACAATATGAAGATTTTTCAATATATCCAATACCATAATTATTTTGTGACAACTTCCGAAAAGATAATAAATCATTCAACTTTTCTTTTTCTTGATTGAACTTAGTCACATTTTGCAAAATATCTTCATATTTCTTTTTGAAAGCTGAAATATCTTTATCTAAAATAGAAATCCTTTTATTCAAAGACTCAGTTTCCTTTTTAAGAAAAATGTTCTCTTTATAAACTTCTCATTTTCATTTTTCAAAGATGATATGACTTTTTCAAACTCATCTTGTTGAGAATTTATAGAAGATACTTGTAAAGCATAACATGAATTTTCCTTTAAAAGTTTTTCATTTTCTTTTGATAAAACTTTATTTTTCAGTTTTTCATACTTTAGATCATTAAACAATTCATGAAATGCATCAGAAAGTTCAGTAAATGATACCTCATCATCTTCTAGTGCCATGTAACAAAGATTGACACGTTCTGTGATTTCTTCTTCGTCAGAGGACGAGGAATCACTGTTTTCCCATGAGGCTTCATAGTCTTTCACCTTTCTGAACTTTTTGCTCTTGTATTTGCTTTTATTCTTGAGCAATGGGCAATCCATCTTCATATGACCTGGTTTATTGCAATTAAAGCATTTAAATTTACCTTTCTTTAGGAATCTCCTGAATTTCTTTGAAAGCATTGCCATCTCCTCTTCATCTTCGTTTGAATCGTCCGTGTTGGAGGATGCATGGAAGGCAATTTCTTTCTTCTTTGAGTGGTGTTGTCGTTCCTCCTTTCTTTCTTCTAACTGCACTTCATATGCCATTAGATTACCGATTAGGTTTTCTAATGTCATAGTTGAGAGATCATTCGCCTCTTCAATTGTGGTTGTCTTCTTCTCCCATTCTGGTGTGAGTGCACGAAGTATCTTACGAACTCTTTCAACTTGGGTGTAGTCCTTTCCAAGGGATACTAATGAATTGGTAATGCTGGTGAATCTTGTAACCATTTCGGATATGGTTTCATTCTCCTCCATTCTGAATAATTCAAACCTGTGGACAAGAACAGATATTTTAGATTCTTTAACTTTACTTGTGCCTTCGTGTGTTACCTGAAGAGTATGCCATATTTGATGTGCAAAAGTGGTTGTTGACACTCTGTTGAACTCTTCTTTGGTTAATGCACAGAACAAGGCATTCATCGCTTTGGCGTCAAGGTTTGCATTCTTCTTTTGATCATCACTCCAAGCGCTGTAGTTGGTTGTTGGTTTGGTGTACGATGCTTCAACGATGTTCCATAGTTCGTAGTTGAGCGATTGCAAGTAGATCTTCATTCTACACTTCCAATAGTTGTAGTTGGATCCGTCAAATAGCGGTGGACGTTGTGTGGAATGTCCTTCTTTGAATTGTGACGAAGGGAACTCCGTTGCCATCCTTGTTTGGTTGTTGACTTGAACCCGCTCTGATACCAATTGTTGGTCCCGATATGATGCCAAATGCGGAACTTTCTCTGTTGGCACTTATGGATCTAAACAAAGTCAACACAAATACTAAACAAAGAAGAATTAAGTTAAACAAATAAATAAACTTGCAATATAGGAAATCAAATCTCAGAAAAGTTTAGACAAACGCAAACACGAGAGATTTATCCTGGTTCGGTCCTCGTGACCTACATCCAGTCCCCAAGCCACCCGCTTGAGATTTTCCTTTATCCTTGATTTTGTACACCCAAAATCACAACCATGCACACCACTTGACAAATCCTCTTTGCCAAATATGTACACCTTCTCTTCCACCAAGAGAACACCTTCTCTTCCACCAAGAGAACAAACTTCACCTTGTACAACTGCTTCTACACCAAGAAGACACTCGTGTACAATGATTGCTTTGAGTATTACAACACTTTCCTATAAGCCTTGGTACTGTATGTGAACGTGGACAAGGTCTAGTATAGGAGACAAATTTCAGAGAACTTCACAAAGGAATTGAATTTTGGTGAAGAACAGAAGTTGGAATCAGTTTTCAGGTGTGGCAGAATTTTTAATCTAAAAAACTGAAGATTTGGATTGGTATTTGGCCTTTAGAATAACAACCCTTTATATAGCTGCACTCTAGGGTAAGTTAGGGTAGTTATAGGTGCCTTTTGAATGATTGAAACGTTGAAAAACGTTGCACAAAAGACCAGATAACAGAAACTGTCCAACAGTCAGAAACGGCCTATAGTCGACTTGCCTTTTGAGTTAGTCGACTATACATGGCAATTTTCCAAAGGTTAGTCGACTAGGTTTGAGTATAAGTTGACTAGGTCAACAAAAATTCAAGTGACAAGTTTCTGGTTAACTGAATCAAGTCGACTGCAACTAACTTTCAAGTCGACTGGACCAATGATTAGTCGACTAGGTGCATGGGATTAGTCGACTACAATTGCTTATTAGTCGACTATATTGTCTGTCAAGTCAACTAATGGACAAACATAGAGTTGGGTTTCTTTTGGACACATGACTAGTCGACTAGGGGGTTTGAGTTAGTCGACTACCAAATGGATTAGTCGACTAATAGGGAATATAAGTCGACTAATGATCAATGATATGTGTGTGTGTGTATCAAGGCTTTTGACATGCTATTTCACAATTACAAACCACATCATATCAACTCTCTTTGGGATATCTTGATCATGAAGAACTCTTGATTCGTCGTGTGTTAGAGCTCCAAATGAAATGCTTCACAAAGTCTTCATCAAAACAAGTTCCAACACCTTGGACCAACAGATATTGTTCATATCTCAAGACATAATCCTTGGTATGTGATACGTAACCTTATACTCATAGTAAAGCAGTCCAATGATCATCACTAAGGTTACTAGTGTATCTGCTTAATTTGCTTACAGCATAAGCAATATCGGGTCTAGTGCAATTTATTAAATACATTATATTTTTGATAATCTGATAATACTCCAACTGTCATACTCCTGTTCCTGTATTCTTGCGAAGGTGGATGTGTGGGAGAAAAGTATTTGTATTCTTTTTTATCCCATGCTTCTTGAATCTTTCTGTCATTTTATCCACATAGTGAGATTGAGATAAACTGGCTCCATCTGGTGTTCTTGTGATCTTAATTTCTAAAATTACATCAGTAACTCCCAGATACTTCATATCAAAATTGTTGGATAACATTCTTTTAGTGTACTTAATAACTTCAATATTAGTCCCAAGTATAGCATGTCATCTACATAAAAACAAACAATAATACATGCATCTCCAACTGTTTTAGTGTACACACACTTATCGCATTCATTGATCGTGAATGCATCTTTAATCATGACACTATCGAATTTCTCATGCCATTATTTTGGAGCCTGTTTTAGATTGTATAAGAATTTTATCAATTTACACACTTTATGTTCTTGGCCCTTGATTATAAATCCTTCAGGTTGCTGCAAATATATTTCTTCATTTAATTCAATATTTAAGAATGCAGTCTTGATATCCATTTGATGAATATCTAAGTTGTGCAATACTGCAATCGCAATTAACATCCGAATGGAAGTTATTCTTATTACTGGTGAATAAGCATCGAAGTAGTCAAGCTCTTCTTTTTGTCGATAACCCTCGCCTACTAATCTAGCCTTGTACTTATCGATAGATCCATCGGATTTTAAATTTTTTTTAAAAATCTACTTACTCCCAATTGGTTTACTGTCAGGAGGCAAGTTGGTCAATTCTCACGTATGATTGCTTAGGATGGATTCTAATTCGTTATTTATACCTTCTTTCCATATTTGTACTTCTAGGGTAGACACAACCTCTTTAAATATTTGAGGCTCGCTTTCAATAGTATATGTTATGAAATCCAGACCAAAAGATTTTGAGATTCTTGATCTCTGACTTCTTCTTGGTTCAACTTCAGCATTACCAATTGGTTCCCTGGGGCTTCCTCGTGTGTTCTTTTCCCAGAAGTCTTCTCCTCTTCCTGTTTGTATGGAAAGATGTCTTCAAAGAAGACAGCATCTTTAAATTCTGATTTATGTACCAGAAATCTATAAGCACTGTTATTCATAGTATAAGCCTATGCATATGCAGTCTATTATTTTTACTCGCAACTTAGTCCTTTTAGGTAGTGGTGCTAGTACCTTTGCAAGGTACCATGCCATACTGTGCTATAATTTGATAAATTATACCATTCTACCATTTGTAAGGACTCAGGACACCATCCCAAAAGACTAATCTGTTAGGTGGAGTAACCTAAATCCTTATAAACCCAAGACCATCCCTATGTCTAGCCAATGTGGGACTATATGTTCGACCCAAATCCCAACACTTGACATCCTCTCCCTTGTCCTGCCTAAGATGAGAAAACTCTAGTAAGAAATAAAAGCATAGAAAAATGCAGAAGATGGTTGACATTGTAAAATGTTGGTAGGATTATCTTTAGCCTCAACAATCTCTAGCTTGATTTTTGGTTCAGTTCTGAATTAACTGAATTCAATCGTACATGCTCCAAACTTGCAAACTCCATCTAATCTCTTATTGTGGACGCATCTCATTTCAGAATGCTTTCCACATTTTATGTGGTTCTACGTACAAGAGCATATTTTAAGATCAACTTTTGTTTTATTGATTGAGGCGGTGAAGTTCACAATGTCACAGTAAAATTTGAATTCCTTTCGTGATCATGCAAAAGGTTTGTGTCTCCTTCCTCAACGTATGTGCATGTGTGCCCACAGACATGGACAAAAGATTATCATAGTAGCTAGTTGAAAGCAGAGTAAAAGGATTTGAATGAATGGGATGTTGCGTGCGAGGTAATAACCAATGAGAAATCCACCAAATAGAGATAGATGCAGTCGGAGAAGTACCCACATGACAAGAACAGAGAAAACAAGAGAGAAAGCAAGCCAACACAATATTTAACAAAGTTCGGCAATTTGCCTACATCCTCGGGGCAATGGAGAGAGAGATTTTATTGATTCAACAATCGATTACAACTTGTTCCTTACTTCAAGGATTTTCCAAGGGAGATTTTCAGTGGGATATAATACATGAGGGATCTAGCCTATATTTATAGCCAGAGAGTCTCAGGGATTTAGGAAATCCTGATTGAAGTCGATCTCAAAACAGAAAAGGAGTCCGAACCCTAAAAACAGAACAAAACGCGTCTGTCGGTCGATCGACCGGCCGGTCGACCGACCCTTTTCCTCGGTCGACCGGCCCGGTCGACAGGGACCAGCCGAGAGCTAGCTCATGTCAGTCGGTCGATCGGTCCGATCGACCGTTCCTTAGCCACGGTCGATCGGGCGATCGACTGGGCCATATATGTGCACATCGTGCACACTGGTCGACCGTCCGGTCGACTGGGTGGTCGACCGGGTTATGTCTTGGCCTGCTGCAAGCATCGTTCTGGCTCTCTTTGACTTTCGATCTCTGCGCTATCTCCTCTATCTCCTCTCTCCCTACAATTCTCCACCTCGATGAAGATTTTTCAAATCTGATCCGAACTTCAATGAACATCTAGAGAAATTGACACACAATCTCTGCGAAATCGACACACGATCTCGGCTTGAGCACTCCGAACGAAATCGACATGCGATCTCGACGAAATCGACACACGATCTTGACTTGGCCAACAGATGAAACCTATTCCTTCAAACGAATCGCCAGCAGACGTATAATTGATTTTCACTGATCTCACCAGATCCAAATTGAGTTTGTCGTTGTCACCTGCAACTCTCACTAAACTCCAATGTCAATTGTAATCTTCCAACTTCAAGTCAGCTATCCAACCGGAATGCACCATACATGCCTTCCCATCACTTCATGTAAAGAGAAATACCATACGAGCTGGCCAACGAACGAGTCTACAACTCAGCAACTTCATGGAAATCTATTCCAAATGACCTCAAGAAGAACCTATCTGAGTCAACACTGACTCTCCAACTAAGTGGCTCTCTCCAGTCCACATGTCTTCAAGATGGTCCAACCAATTCTGAGTAGAGCACACCAAACACCATCATCGGCTTCAACAAACTGGATGCACACCCACTTATGCAAGCTTAACCATCTTCTCACCAGAAGATCAACTGTTTATCGTGATCACAATGTTTCACCTTTACATGAAGTCCAACTCTTCACCTCTACGTGAAGTCCCAATCAGCTTCTCGAGAACCCAAACAGCTTCATACAGGTTGCATCACCAAATGGTTGTGCCCCTACGTACCTTGCCTGAGGGATCAAGCCAATCATAGTTCATTTAAATGAGCTTCATCAAGCTCAAGTAGTTGTGATTGAATCTTCTGCAGCGAACTGACCTGACTGAGTCATATGAATCTCCTTGTTACCGTCATGAAGAACAACGGCCTTCAACTTGAGTTTATTGCGGTGACAAACTTGAGATTCATGCTTCTTTGGTTTTATCTCGGTTCCAATTGCTATAAATAATTCGACATTCTAATCAATGTCTTTAACCTATTCAGCATCAAAACTGGGTACATGATCTCCAGTCGGTGTCACATCCGGTGAAGTCCTCACTGATACCGAACCTATTGGAGATGGTGGAGTAACATCAACCTCCACCCGCTGCGATACTTCCTTGCTATTCATCCTCTCCACCCGCTGAGAGATGGTAGACTTCAACACTGAAGTCTCATCAAATATGACATGCTGACTCAACACGATCTTCTTGTTTCCAGGGTCCCATAACCTATAACCTTTCGTATTTCTTTTGACACCTAAAAACACAAACTTCTTTGCTCGCAGATTCACTTTGTCATCTTTGGCACTAAAGTAGGTCGGACTTTTAAATTCCCGCAGCAAACCATGATCTTGAGCAGCTTTTCTGAAAAACACCTAGAGGGGGGGTAAATAGGTGTAAGTGCTAATCTAGTGAACTATATGCGCTAAATGCGGAAGCTAATGCAAATTTTGCAACACACTTAATACAACACACAAGTGTAGCCGAATTCCCCGTGAAGGGCTCTGGACTAACTCCTCTTGATTCCCCTTGAATGGGTTGAGGTGCTATGTAAAGCTCTTGTGGTTAAGTATAAGTGAGGCACACACAAACAACCAAGCATACACAAGATATGGCAATATGAATATATGCAAGGCAACACAAGCAAATATGATATGATGATATGAATGATGCTTTGCACAAATAAACAAGAGAGAGAGTTGAGAGATATTGGATCAAACGCAAAGGCAAAGATATGTTTCGAGGTTCGAGCCCCTAGCTCTACATCCCCGCCTACACCACCGTGTAGGATTTCCAATCCACTATAGGAGTACCGAACTCCTCTCTCAATGCTACCGAGGCAATACAACCACAATCCACCTCTATCGAAGAGGGATAAGGCCCGTAGCCAAAACAACTCAATCACAATCACCTCTACCGAAGAGGGATCCAAACACCACTCCGATCAACCTCTACCAAAGAGGGATACACAAATAAAAGGAGGTTTTACAACTTAGAGGTTTAACCTCAAACACTTCTCTTTTTCTCTCTTTTCCACAAAACAAAGATCCTAAATAGATTAGGATAGAAGATAGCTCAAGTGTGGAAACAAGGTGTTTTTGGAAACAAGCAACAAAGAAAAACTACTTGAGAAATCTCTTGTAGATGATAGAAAATAAAAACCAATACAATATCCCAAAAACCTAGTTTTCTTTGATTTTCTAAAAACCCAAAACAACACAAAGATAAATCTCTTTGGCACAAAACTCTTTTTAAAACTCTTTTAAAACAGTAGAGAAAGTCTAGAAATTTTGGCTCTTAAAATCTTACTTAAAAACATGAAGAGATGGGGTATTTATAGCCCCATCAGAAAACTAGCCGTTAGGCAGATCTGGCAGCCTGACAGGCTGCCGGTCGGCCGGCCCGGCCGACCGCCAACGGTCTGAAATATGACTGTTGGGCAGACCCGGTCGACCGGCACGGTCGACCCAAACAAACAGAGAGCAGAACTCTCAAACCCGGTCGACCCTGACGGTCGACCGTCCCTGTGTCTGCCAAACATGCACAATCTGTGCACGTCGGTCAACCGGCCCGGTCGACCGACTTCATCCCAAGTCGACTGGGTCAGTTGACTAGTCGACTGGTTGAAGCCTAGAACAGAAATCTGGGTCAGAAAAACAATTTAAAAATATTTTGAAAAATCTTTTAAGTCTTCTAAAAATTCACAAAACTTGTTTTACCATTTTGTATTGAAACACAAACTTGTGATAAAAAATTCAAGACATATATCAACATATTCAAATCATTTTTATGTCTTGTAAATTTTATCAAAAACCAACACTAGTATTTTTATCAAACTTGTTTTTCAATACATGAATAGGAAAGTCAAAATAAGTTTGTATAAGTCAAGTAAGCATGTATGTATAACTAGAATACATCTATTATACATATAAACTATTTAAACTTGTTTTGATCAAACTATTCATGAAAACTAAATTCAAAACATGAAAACATGTGTGTTTGTGCACTTGAGCATATCAACTATTCTTATCTTTACAAATGGATCTAAAACACACTAAACTATGGATACTTAAGTCTTCTTGACGATCTTCATCTTCAAGGCGACTCGATCCACAAACACCGTGATCCATGAGCTAGGCAAGGTATGATCTTGATGCTTTGGCCCTGGAATCACCATGAAAAGCTTCTAAACACCTTTGCTGAAGCTAATCACCAACTAATATCTTGCTAATGATCTGAAACTTAAAATCACAAGAATATTAGTAAACATAACTACATGAGTTAATCATCATCAAAACTAGGGTGGAAGGCCTTTGGGCCAACAATCTCCCCCTTTTTGATGATGACAAAACTCATGGAGTTATATATGCATGGATTAAAGTTAAGCTTCAAAGAAGCTCCCCCTTAACTCATGCATAAAACAAATAAACATAAATATGCATGAATGACAATGCATAAACAAGATACTCTAGATACCAAATGAAATATTCAAAACAAAACATGCTCTAGAGATCAATTAACATTAAACTATATTAAATATAATATATGCAAAAACATAACTAAAACATAACTATGCATATATAAATCTTGAACAAATCATTTTGAGTTTATAAGATTTATATAATGCATATTAAACTCACAAATAATTCTCTCCCTTTTTGTCAATCATCAACAAAGGGGTAAACAATCAAAACAATAAAATGAGGGGTAAAAATCTTTCTCCCCCTTTTTGTCAATCAAAACAATAAAAAAATAATGTTCTCCCCCTTTTTGTCTAAAAACAAAAACAAGGTCAATAAGGGGTGACAATCAATTAGGATATCAATTTAAAATATGTCAATGAAGCATCTTGATACCAATTGAAAATAAACAAGGATCAATAAATGTTATATGCTATATACATTCATGAAGAGGAAGACGCTAAGTTAGCTTCCCTACACATATGCATTACATGAAAGAGGGATGTTAAGCCCTAATTCACATAACACACATTATGTAATGCATAAGAGGATATGTGAAGCTCCCCCTGCACACGTGTACCACATAAAGAAGAGATGTTAAGCTCCTCAATATAAGATACACTCAACATGAATCTATATGTGGAAGAGATGTTAAGCTCTCATTGCATATAATCAATACAAATCAAAACTTTTGTATTTTTCTTTAAACAAAATTTTTAGATACCAATTTAAAAACACAAGACATCTTGATATCACAAGATAGTATTTTTTTAAGCCAAATAAACAATTGAAATGACTATTTTCTATCATAAAGTAAGGGAGTGGAAATACAAGTACCAATTGAAATATGAAAAACGAATTTTCTCCCCCTTTATGAAATACCAACAAAAACTATGCGTAGGCTTGTAATAAGATACCAATTGAAAACTAAATCAATTGAAATAAAGTGAAGCTCAAGCTCTAGCATAAACAAGATTTGTGCTCAAGATATAGAAATATAATAGCACAAATAAAACAAGTATATGTGTATGAAATAGAATGAGTACCAATCACTAATAGATGATACCAATTGAAGATATACATACACAATAATCATATGAGTATACAAAAAGATCAAAATGATACCAATTGAAAGAGTTCAATGATACCAATTGACATAACAATAAGTTCAAGTGTATACATCATATTACTATACCTCCCAATCATGATTCAAGTTTTAATGATTTTCATTTTAAAGCATACATAAACATGATCTCCCATCCATCCTCCCATTGAAGGTAGGGGTTTTCAAAAATAGGTTTGAAAATAGAGTACGTTTGAAAAACTCTACCAAAAGAAGAATACGAACTAGTTAAATGGGAAATCTTGTTAACTAGTACGAAATCCTTCAAGCAAGGAATAAACTAAAAATAATTTTCATAAAACACATGTAAATCACATAGCACTTAAAAACACTCAATATTCAATAAAGTCCATACATGCTCATGAAAACATACTCATGAGAAATATTTTAAAAATGGTGAGTGTACAAGTAATGTGTGACATGGCATTATGAAATTTCCAATTAAGCTCAAAATTCCTTGAAACAAGAAAACATGAAAATCATTAAAACTTATTTAATCTTCAAGGTATATGTATGTCCTATACAAATTAAAGTGTACATACATATCCAAACACAACGAGTCCACAAAATATATGCATTAAGGCACGTGGCTCAAAAGGATGTATATGTATAACAATAATTTGGATAAAATAGACATATACATGAAGTTAAACAAATAAACACAAAATCAAGAAAAACTAAATTTTCACCAAAACACATTTTATTTCAAGATATATGTATGAATTGTTAACATAATAAGTATACATACATATCTCTAAACACAATTGAGTCCATATATATAAATTTGCATGAAAGGCAAATGACTCAAGGGTTATACATGTATATCTTAAAGCTTGGCAAAATAAACATATACATGAAATGAAAACTCATAAAACAAAACCAAAAATAGGAATACAAGTTTAAAATGCATGAATCATCAAAACTAGACTATACTAGCACATCTAATGGGTTCAAATAAGCATTCAAGCTCAAACATATATAGATTTATTTGTGGCCCACTATATGCACAAGTATATAACTAGTCTTAATGAAAACTAACATCTAAACATATATTCAAAATATGAAGTATCAAAAATAAATATAAAAATTATCATGATAAAACTAAGACATGATTACTATGTGAATTCACATGTATTAGATTCATGATGTACAATATAGCTTAAACAAAAGTGAGACCACTAAGTATAGGTTCATATAAGCATGTGTGTCTCAAAATACTATACATGTATGTCAAGGATCTAATAAACATGGTATTTACATACTAATCCATAGACAATAAAACATGCTATAAAACATGAATATTAAAAGCTTGTAAGCAATAAATGAGAGTTAGGAATCGTTACCAAAACCTAGAAGGCAACTTTCCTTGTCTCCAAAACATGGTGGTCCTCTCCACCAAGCCTTCCCTTGAAAGTGATGCATCCAATTGATTTCCTTTAAGTACGGAGCGCATCCACTCCAAGGTACCGCTACTCTCACGTCATGTGAGAGCCCACACCTACATCAAATAAAGGAGGGGTGGTCTTTGGTACCCATACTCTTTTGGGTCCATGAGGGTTAGTACCTTCTCTAACCCAAACAAAATTCTTTGCTAAATTTACATTATGTAATCTATCAAAGCAAAATTTAGCAAGGTGGCCCTTACGTCCACAATGTGTACAAGTGTACACATGAGCATACATTGTGTGATGGTGTCCGTGAGGAGCATGTGTATGCCGTGATGGGTGTGCATGAATAGATGGAACTTGTTTCTTTTGAAACAAAGATTCCAAGCGTGTATGCCCAACAACACATTGGCTCAAAGTGGAGCCCAAACAATCTACACTCTTCTTAAGCATGGATATCTCATTGTTAATCAAAGAAGAAGTGGAGCATGCAAGGGGTGATCTAGGTGAAGCTACCCTAGCATGGCAAACATGTGAAGCAATATCATTTTTCAAAGAATTATTTTTATTTAAACAAATTTCTAATTCTTTTGAAATAAATTCAATTTCTCTTTCCAAAGAATCATTATTATGTAAAACAAATTCAATTTTTGAAGACAAAACATCATTTCTTTTCAAGAGAGTTTCACAATCATTTTTAGATTTTAAAAATTCATTTTCATTTAATGCAAGTTCAAGTTGAGATTTTAATGAATCCCTTTCATCCAAAATCTCATTTTTCTCTTGCAAAACAATGTCAAGTCTAGAATGCAAACATTTATTTTCTTTTTCAAGGCCTAGACTTTTCTTTTTCAAAACCTTATATTTTTCAATTAGTTTTTCACAAACAATAGATAGTTCTTCATTTAAAGCATGGGCATCATAATCATCACATGAAGAACTAGCATCAAGACTATCTAGTTGAGTTTCCGAGTGTACCTCAAGGGAGTTATTCCCTTAGACCGTATAGCATTGTTGCGGCTCGGATTCATCTCCACTAGATTCCTCCTCTTGTTGAATTGGCACTTGAAGCTTGGAGGTGATGGAGGTTGTCAAGATATTCCACACTGTAAAGGCGGAATCAATGTTAGAAACACGCATAAGATAATCTTTAGGAAGTGTGCTTCTAATGGCCTCAAGGGCTTGTGCATTGGCCCCTATATGATTGCGATCTCCAAGATAGCATTTCTTGGTGCCGCAAGAAAGACATGCAAACCTAGGGTCTTTAGGTATGTGGACATCCTATACTTCCAAACAACAATGTTGGAAGAGTCAAAACTAGGTGGGGTCATGAAGTCCATGGTAAAAACTATATGTGTGTGCAAGCAAGCAAATGCAAACAAGATTAGCAAACAAATGGATCTCACTCCTAGGATGTTAAGCCTAAGTATCAGGAGCACTAGCTCTGATACCAATTGAAAAACACCTAGAGGGGGGGTGAATAGGTGTAAGTGCTAATCTAGTGAACTATATGCGCTAAATGCAGAAGCTAATGCAAATTTTGCAACACACTTAGGGTTTGTTTGGTTATCGTAATTGGCCGTAATTCGTAGTTGTAATTGGTAAAGTCTTTTACAATTGTAAATGAGTTACATGTATGTAAATTTTACGGTGTTTGGTTGGTAATATAAAATTGTAAAGTGGTAAATTGTATTGTACTTTACGGTGTTTGGTTGTCGTAATGTATATATGTCGTAAGTGAAAAAGTTGACCACAAAATTAACTATTTGGTGATTTTAAAAGTTTTAATACTGCAAATAAATATTAAAAAAGTTAAATATTAAAAAATTTTAATATTAATATAAAAAAATAATACAAATTTGTATGACCACAAAATTAACTGTAACTGGGCTGTAAGTGAGTGGTAACTAGGTTGCAAGTGAGTGTTAGTTGAGTTACGTAAGTCTTTTACGAATTACGGTCCAAACAAACACCGTAGTTGTAACTGGGTAGTAAGTCATTTACGAATTACGGAGTTTTACGCGAAACAAACGGCCCCTTAATACAACACACAAGTGTAGCCGAATTCCCCGTGAAGGGCTCTGGACTAACTCCTCTTGATTCCCCTTGAATGGGTCGATGTGCTATGTGAAGCTCTTGTGGTTAAGTATAAGTGAGGCACACACAAACAACCAAGCATACACAAGATATGGCAATATGAATATATGCAAGGCAACACAAGCAAATATGATATGATGATATGAATGATGCTTTGCACAAATAAACAAGAGAGAGAGAGAGTTGAGAGATATTGGATCAAACGCAAAGGCAAAGATATGTTTCGAGGTTCGAGCCCCTAGCTCTACATCCCCGCCTACACCACCGTGTAGGATTTCCAATCCACTATAGGAGTACCGAACTCCTCTCTCAATGCCACCGAGGCAATACAACCACAATCCACCTCTACCGAAGAGGGATAAGGCCCGTAGCCAAAACAACTCAATCACAATCACCTCTACTGAAGAGGGATCCAAACACCACTCCGATCAACCTCTACCAAAGAGGGATACACAAATAAAAGGAGGTTTTACAACTTAGAGGCTTAACCTCAAACACTTCTCTTTTTCTCTCTTTTCCACAAAACAAAGATCCTAAATAGATTAGGATAGAAGATAGCTCAAGTGTGAAAATAAGGTGTTTTTGGAAACAAGCAACAAAGAAAAACTACTTGGGAAATCTTTTATAGATGATAGAAAATGAAAACCAATACAATATCCCAAAAACCTAGTTTTCTTTGATTTTTCAAAAACCCAAAACAACACAAAGATAAATCTCTTTGGCACAAAACTCTTTTTAAAACTCTTTTAAAACAGTAGAGAAAGTCTGGAAATTTTGGCTCTTAAAATCTTACTTAAAAACATGAAGAGATGGGGTATTTATAGCCCCATCAGAAAACTAGCCGTTAGGCTGATCTGGCAGCCTGACAGGCTGCCGGTCGGCCAGCCCGGCCGACCGCCAACGGTCTGAAATATGACCGTTGGGCAGACCCGGTCGACCAGCACGGTCGACCCAAACAAACAGAGAGCAGAGCTCTCAGACCCGGTCGACCCTGACGGTCGACCGTCCCTGTGTCTGCCAAACGTGCACAATCTGTGCACGTCGGTCAACCGGCCCGATCGACCGACTTCATCCCAAGTCGACTGGGTCAGTTGACTAGTCGACTGGTTGAAGCCTGGAACAGAAATCTGGGTCAGAAAAACAGTTTAAAAATATTTTGAAAACTCTTTTAAGTCTTCTAAAAATTCACAAAACTTGTTTTACCATTTTGTATTGAAACACAAACTTGTGATAAAATTTCAAGACATATATCAACATATTCAAATCATTTTTGTGTCTTGTAAATTTTATCAAAAACCAACACTAGTATTTTTATCAAACTTGTTTTTCAATACATGAATAGGAAAGTCAAAATAAGTTTGTATAAGTCAAGTAAGCATGTATGTATAACTAGAATACATCTATTATACATATAACTATTTAAACTTGTTTTGATCAAACTATTCATGAAAACCAAATCCAAAACATGAAAACATGTGTGTTTGTGCACTTGAGCATATCAACTATTCTTATCTTTACAAATGGATCTAAAACACACTAAACTATGGATACCTAAGTCTTCTTGACGATCTTCATCTTCAAGGCGACTCGATCCACAAACACCGTGATCCATGAGTTAGGAAAGGTATGATCTTGATGCTTTGGCCCTGGAATCACCATGAAAAGCTTCTAAACACCTTTGCTGAAGCTAATCACCAACTAATATCTTACTAATGATTTGAAACTTAAAATCACAAGAATATTAGTAAACATAACTACATGGGTTAATCATCATCAAAACTAGGGTGGAAGGCCTTTGGGCCAACATTTTCCAGACCAAATTTCTAGTGAAGTTTTACCTCCTATCGCAGTCGGTGACAACCATTTATGAGATGGCTAGCATACACAATCGCCTCAGCCCAAAACGATTTGTGTAATTGTGCATTAGACAACAAACACTGAATCTTCTCTAGCAAGGAACGGTTGATCTCCTTAGCCAACCCATGTATTCCATCTGTGAAGTGAGTACCAATACTAATATTCTGGCCAAATCGTAGAAATTGGTTCTTATATCTTTCAATATTACCAATTTGTAGTTTCTTAATCTTCCTACCAGTTTACTTCTCCAGCATATCTTTCTATTTCACCAACATATCTAGGGCTTCACACCTTTGTCTCATGGGATATATCCAACAATGCCTACATAAATTATCAATAAAAGAGACAAACTGCCGATGACCTCCAAGTGATGCAGTCTTAGCAGGTACCCAAATACTTCCGTGAACACAATCAAGAAGACCTTCAGAGTGATGAGTAATGGTACTGAATTTCACCTTCTTCTTGTCCAGAACGCCATGTTCACCCAATTCCATGTTGCAGGTAGATACACCTTCCAATGATCTCTTCTTTGCTGGAGCTTGCAAAGACTTTTCACCTTTGTGTCCGACCTTCATCTGCCAGACCTGTGTGCAAACATCATCTGAAGAAATAGAAGTCTCCACCTGTTCTGTAACTATACTACCCTTGAAATAGTAGAGATTGTTCCAGTGGACGTCCTTCATAACCACCATTAAGCCTTTGGTCATCTTGAGAACACCATCTCATATAGATACCACAAGACCCAACGTTTCTAAAGCACCAACAGAGATAAGATTCCTTTTGAGTTGAGATACATATCTCACTTCCTTCAATTCTCGTATTATCCCATCAAACATCTTGATACGAACTGTATCTATCCCTTTCACATTACATGGATGATCATCACCATGACAGTGAAACATCCATCTAGTTTCTTAAAACTAGAAAACCAGTCCCTGTTCGGGCACACATGACAGGTAGCTCCTATATCTAAGATCCACTCAGAATTATCTGAGTAACCAACAGTAGGAATAGTAACAGAGAAAGAAAATACCAATGAGTTTGAGTTCAAATCATCCACCTGTGAAGTACTGGCATGAGTACTGACCACCTGTGCGAGATTTGCCTTGGTCGCCGACTCCTTCTTCTTACCTTTGACCATTAGACAATTAACCTTCCAGTGCCCTAACTCCTTGCATAAGGCGCACTGGTTCTTCTTCAGATCTCTGAAACCTGATCTGCACTTCGATCTTTCCTAATCACCTCTGTCCTTCCAATTGGAACTCTTGCCTCTTACTGCCAACGCATCTGCGGTTGTGCTCTCTGAAGAAGACAATCTGTCCTACCTCCTTACTTCATAATTCACAAGAGCAGCAAACACTTCAATGTAGTTAAGGGATTTTCTTTCATTGATCAATGTAAGAGTAACGGTCTCATACTCTTCTTCAGGAAGATAATTCAATAGAATTAGCGTCTTATCTTCTTCATCGATCTCCATATCCATATTAACTAGGTCTGTCAGAAGCTTTGTGTGGCTATTCATGTGTTCATTAATAGAGCATCTTCTCTTCATCTGGAAATGATAAATCCTCCTCTTTAACTGCAACCGCGATTCAACGCTTTTCGTCAGATATTTTTCCTCTAGGATCTCCTATAGCTGCCTCGCAGATATTTCATACAACACATGTACTTGATGTCTTGTGTCAAACAAGACCTGATCAAGCCACACATCATCCGGTTCATCTTGTCTCAATCCTCTTCAGTAGTAGAATTACGTTTTTTCTCCAACCGTAGAGTGTCTTTGAGATTTGATGTCGTCAATGCATCTATCACCTCACATCTCTACATACCGAAGTTGTTCTTACCGTCGAACTTCACCGTATCAATCCTCAACGGATGTGGATTCACAGATTTCACTGTAGATGTACTATCTCCAGCCATCTTCTCAACAGATTTCTCAAAATAATGCAAAAGCAAAACAGATTAGATCAAATAAGTAGATAAAGATAGGTTCTTTACCTTAAAGCGAAACCCTCAAAGAGTTTTCGAAGAGATCTACTCCTCCGAATTGATTCCTCGAGCAATCCAAACGCTATTTTGAGATCGACACACGATCCCACAAACAGTCCCAATGCTGCTTCGAGATCAACACACAATCTCTGCCGAATAGCAACCAATGCTCTTGGAATGACACACGATCCCACGACGAAACTGGAATGCTCTGATACCTCTTATTGCGTGCGAGGCAACAACCAATGAGGAATCCACCAAATAGAGATAGATGCAGCCAGAGAAGTACCCACACAACAAGAATACAGAAAAGAAGAGAGAAAGCAAGCCAACATAATATTTAACGAGGCTCGGCAATTTTCCTACATCCTCAGGGCAGGGGAGAGAGAGATTTTATTGCTTCAAGGAATTTTCAAGGTAGATTTTTAGTAGAATACAATACATGAGGGCTCTAGCCCATAGTTATAGCCAGAGAGTCCTAGGGATTTAGGAAACCCTGATTGGATTCGACCCCAAAATAGAAAAGGAGTCCGACCTCTAAAAGGAGAACTAAACGCGTCTTGGTCGGCCGGTCGACCGACCCTTGTCCTCGGTCGACCGGCTCGATCGACCGGGACCAACCGAGAGCGGGCTCATGTCAGTCGATCGACCACTTTCGTCGACCGTTCCTTAGCCACGGTCGATCGGGCAGTCGACCGGGCCATATCTGTGCACGTCGTGCACACCGGTTGACCGGGCGGTCGACCGGCTCCACCTCCGGTCGACCGGGCACGTTGTGCACACCGGTCGACCAGGCGGTCGACCTCGTTCTGTCTCGGCCTGCTGCAAGTATCATTTTTGCTCTCTTTGACTTTTGATCTCTGCGCTATCTCCTTTATCTCTTTTCTACCTACATGGAAAAGAAAAAGGACATCTTAAAATTAGGGATGTTACACACTACGAGTATGATGTTGGTGACTCGACACTGAAAGTCGGAGTGTTTGAATATAAATGTGTTATCTTAAATATTCATCATAACTTTAGAGTTTTAGATTTCTAATGGAGACTTTAATATAATATCAGATTAATCAAAATTCAATTCCAAAAAATGGCTTTAAGAACGAAAAAAATACAACTGCGAAAAAGCCCAGATTTCAACCTAAAAAATCGCTCTAATCTAAAGGCGTGTTAGAATATAATATATTACACCTCAATCCTCAAAGAAAAAAGACGCTCAATTCAAGTTCAAAATAAAATTACTAGTGTTTTTCCTTTTTTACAATTTAAACATTCTAGAAACTCTTCTTTTAAATACAATCAACATTCCTATGCACATTCAAACTGACCCATCACCGGTCCCGGTGCTGCACAACATTTGGTGCCACACTGTTCAGCGAATATCACTGTAATGTGGATGCAGCAATCCGCATAAACTTGTCAGGTTGGGCTACAAAAGTGGCGTGTAAAATTTCTGGTAGTGGGGAGGGTGGAAACTAGTATAGCTAAAGATGTACTCAGTGAGTCACGGGGTGGTGCTCCACCATGTAAGAACACATCATGATGGAATGAGGTGATAAAGCTGCCATTAAAATCAAACGAAACTCTTAAAGAGATTTGAAAAAATTGTTAACTGCATTAAAAGAGTAGCTAAAGATGGAACAAAATTACTAGTTGCACTAAAAGAGTAGCAAAAATATACTTGGTGAGTCACGGGGTGGTGCTCCACCATGTAAGGACACATCATGATGGAATGAAGAGGTAAAAACTACCATTAAGATCAAACGAGACTCTTACAGAGATTTGAAGAAAAATTGTGACAAAGTGAGTTTTGAGAGGTATAAGCTAGCCAGAAGGAGGCTAAGAAAATTGTTCAGAATGCAACAGCTAAAGTATACAAAGAAGTGTAAGAGAAGTTAGATACCAAAGAGATTGAAAAAATATATATAGAATTGCTCGAATAAGAGAGAGAAAAACTAGAGACTTATGTACTGTGAGGTGTGTCAAAAATAAGGATCAGAAGGTTTTAGTTCGAGATGAAAAAAATCAAAGAAAGATGAAGAGAGTATTTTGACAGATTGTTCAATGGTAGTTCTACTCAAGATTTGGGTGATCTTACCATTCAATGTCAGGATATGAACCATAATTGTATGTACAAAATTAGCGAATCTGAAGTTAAAGAGGTCTTGAAGAGGATGAAGTCAAGAAAAGCTATTGGCCCGGATGAATTTCCTATTGAGGTATAGAGATGTTTAGGATAGATGGGCGTGAGATGGTTGACAAACCTCTTTAACAAGATCTGGCTAACTAAAAAGATGCCAAATTAGTGGAGAAAGATTACCCTAGTACCTCTTTATAAGAACAAGAGTGATACCTAGAGTTGTTCAAACTACCATGGAATAAAACTCGTGTGTCACACCATGTAACTTTGGAAAAGGGTAATTGAACACAGGTTAAGGTAGATGTTAAAATATCAGAGAACCATTTGGGTTCATGCCGGGGCGATCGACGACAAACTCTATTCATTTGCTTCGTCAAGTTATAGAACAATTTCGAGAGAGGAGAAGAAATTTGCATATGGTCTTTATTGATTTAGGAAAAGCTTATGATAAGGTGCAAAGAGAGGTATTATGGTGGACATTGATGAAAAGTAGAGTTTCTATTAAATATATTGCCATAATCAAGGACATGTACGATGGAGTAGTGGCAAATGTCAGAACTTGTGTAGGCATAACAAGTAATTTTTTGCATCAAGGATCTGCATTGAGTGCATTCTTATTTGTCATAGTGATGGATGAGCTTATTAGAGCTATTCAGGATGAGATACCATGGTGTATGCTATTTGCTGATGATATTATCCTAGTCGATGAGACGAGAGCTGGGGTAAATGCCAAATTGGAGTTATAGAGGCAAACTCTAGAATCTCGAGGTTTTAAATTAAGTAGGGCCAATACAGTATAAATAGAGTACAAATTCAGTAAATAAGAAATCTGAGATTTTAGTATTGTGACACTAGACGGATAAAGAATATCGTTAAGCAGTCATTTTAACTACTTGGGTTTTATTATCCAAAAGGATGAGGAGATCAATAGTGATGTCAACATAGGATCTATACCGGCTAGTTGAAATGGAGGAGTGCAACAGGAGTTTTATGCAATCGAAAATTCCGTTATGGCTGAAGGAAAAGTTTTATCGGACTGCTATTAGGCCAGCTTTGTTATATGACACAGAATGTTGGGTTATAAAGAGATATCATGCTTAGAAGATGAGTGTAGTAGATATGTGCATACTTCTTTGAATGTGTGGTAACACGAGGAGAGATAAGGTGAGAAATGAGGATATTCGTATTAAGATAGGTGTAGCCCCTATAGAAGAGAAGATGAGAGAAAATCGCATACGATGGTTTGGTCATTTGCGACGTAGACCTATAGATGTGTCAGTTTGGTGAGTAGAGCGTATCAAATTAAGGCAAGTTAAAAGAGCGCATGAGAGACCGAAGAAAACATGGATGGAGGTGATACGACAAGATATAGAGGCTAAAAGTCTTAGTGAAGGCATATTGCTCGATAAGAATGAGTGAAGAAAGCTGATTCATGTGCCCGATCCAACGTAGTTCTCTTTTGGTTCATGTAGCCTACCCCCAAATACTTGGGACAAATGGCTTAGTTGTTGTTATTGGGGAGGGTGAAAACTGCGAGTCCTGAAGTTGAAGATGCTATTGGGATCTCGTGGCTCTCAAGCTGGCTACAAACTCTTTGCTCTCGTCTATTCACATCTACAGTGATGCTCAGGCGATAGTCGGTTGGATATGCAGTCTCTTTATTACCCCGCCTTAGTTCATGCAACATATTATTAAAGAGTCTATTTGGCATACAAAGAAAGTTTCACTTTCCTTTGCTAGAAGATCTACAAATCACGCTACGTATCCTTACAGACCATCTTTACTGCCATCGCCTTTGGCGACATCATCCCATCACGCCAAACCATGATAACTGTTGTTGTCCCCACCAACTCTCATTCTATGGTCACGCAGTCGTAAAGTGGCGCTCGACTGGTTTGCACCACGTATTCCTCTCGCTATTAGATTGATAGCCCCTATCACCTCTCTCAAGGACATGGAAGTTTCACCTTCCACGTACAAGCGTGACAATAGTCGTCTCGACGAGTACTTTTTGGTATTGGCTTCCTATGCAGTTTCCCCACACACTTGTATCCCCACTTTGTATCACACCTGCGGCTACACCCTCCACCCCCAAAAAAACAATAATAATAATTGTTTATAAAAAAATTAGATACACCACTATATGGTTGATTAATTAGAAGAGAATTACTCTATTGCACACCTTCAATTTATTTGCATGTTCACTCAAGAGACAAAGTCTATGATATTTATGTCTTGACAAAGATACAAGTAGATTACCAAGAATTTTTTTTAATTAAACATCACAGTTTAGTGTTATTAAAAAGAAGGAAAATTTGCTAAAAAAAACCCTACAATGTCATGTTTCCATTAAAGCCCCTAAACTATTGAAATAAGCAAAAAAATCCTTCTATATTATCAAATTCATCAAAAAAAACAACTAATACTATAATAAAATTCAATAATATATTTATTTATTTATTGAATTCAATGTAGAATATATTTGTACGAGTTAAGATATGATAAAACTGTTTTTTTTACTCCATCTTATATTTAAGATGAAAATTATAAAGTAAAATCTTTTGCATGTTACTCTCCAAATAAATTCATTGGATATCCTTGTCTGTCTTCTCTCTGCCCCCTGTATAGCCGAAAAAGAATGCGGAACGGCAGTTAACACAGTGGAAATTCTTTAGTTGTGTGATTGACAGAGTCTTGAAAAGCGTAGTGATTACGTTGCCCCAGCATCATCATCATCACCCGCAACGTGGGCGCCAGTGGTCTTTGTCCCAACAATCACCCCCGCACGACAACGCGGCAAGGACGTCCGACCGCTTGCGCCTCGGGCCCGGTGCCTGCCGGTCTCTGCCAGGCTACCTGGCCAGAACCGGCCCCTGGACAGCCGGCGGTCTGGTTGGTGAACCGAGACGAGGCGGTTCGCTTTTGGGAAAGGGGTTGAATGGGATGACGTCACTCTGACACAACACGTGGTCGGGTACGGAGTCATTGGATCGAGGTGTCGGGGCTTCGATCTTGAGCTGCCCTCCCTTTTCGGAACTCGCCGGTTCTTGTGGGCGGTGTGACATTTGTTGCTGGTCGCTGACCGTCTTGGATTGGCTGGTTGCTGGGTGTTTCTCTCTCTCTTCATCCATATTTGTTTTCCTAGGGCATATTTGATTTTTCATGAGGGGGGATAAAGAAGGGTCAGTGATAAATGTTGGGGGGCTAGAGCATGCCAATAACACAAACTCTAGATCACAAATATACAGAAAGAGAGGAAAATCAAATTTTACAAGGTTCAACAAGATGCTCACGTCTTCCGGACAGAAGAAAGATCTATTGATTATTTACACAAGATACAAGCGAATTACAATTGGTTCTCTGGAGAACTCTCACCAGAAATCAACCTCACGGATTAACATCCTATATCTATAGGAAGGGAAAAAAAAACCCCAAACAGCTCCAGGTCGGGTACAGAATTCGTTCTGACCCGACTGTCGGTTGACCGACCCAAGTGTGCGGTCGACCGCGCAAGGTCCTCTGGTATTACAGGACTTACTAGAAATGTCAGTTTACCGGGCGGTCGACCGACCCAACTAGGTTCCTGTTCGTCGTGCAACAACCAATCCAAGTCTTGTGCATGTCGGTCGACCGAAGACCTGTTATAACGGTCCCAGATTTCTTAGATTCTTAATTAATATAAACATTATTTAAAACTAGCAGATTATCATAATTATTTTCAATTTCTTAAAAATTTCAGCAGCACCTCCTTTATAAATATTAATTTGTCTCAATATACATTTCAAACCACAATAATTTTGACAACATCAGTCTACTAATTCTCAATCCAAATATATAAATCAAACTCAACAATCACCCATGCAATCATAATAATATTTTGGCCCTCTACGGCCTACTTATTTTTTAAATAACAATTTCAGCTTAACATCGCCTACTTATATAAAAACATAATAACATAAGTTCGAGAGTACCCCTCTCGGCATCCACGAAATAATGCAATACCGATATATTTTCAATTTATCATGATTATCATCATTAACTCAATAATACATCTGTGAGAATACTTATCTCATTATTACCAATCATAAAAACTATATCTGATGTCAACTTTGAATGAGACTATTTGCAACATACCTCTAAAATATATTTATACAAGGTCAACTAACTACCTCACAACTAACCCATAGTATCAACAAGCACAAATACTCGAAAATTTCAACACGATTAAATTACACATAAAGAAAATAGATTCCAAGCGAAGTTCCCTCACAACTTAAACCTGGCCCCTGCCTCAACGCAACCTGCAAACATATAACCTGAGGGGGAGTGAGCGCGATAACTCAGTGAGTGGAGTCAATGAGTAAACCAAGGAAAGATATACAAAAGAATGTTGGCCCGGAGGCCTTCCTCTCTAGTTTTGATGATGATTAACTCATGTAGTTATGTTTACTAATAATCTTGTGATTTTAGTTTCAGATCATATAACAAGATATTAGTAGGTGATTGCTTCAAAGAGAGGAGTTTGGAAGCTTTCACTTGGTGATTTCAGGGCCCGAGCATCAAGATCATATATAGCCTAGCTCGTGGATCACGTTTGGGATCGAGTCGGCTTGAAGATTGAAGATCGTCAAGAAGACTTAGGTATCCTAATTTAGTTTAGTGTGTTTTAGATCCATGCGTAAAGCTTAGAATAGTTGATATGCTCAAGTGCACAACACACACGTTTTATGTTTGGATATTGGTTTTCCAGTTTTGGTTAAACCAATATTTGTTTTCATGAATAGTTGATCAAAACAAGTTTAATTGGTTTATGTATAGTAGTTTCATTCTATACATGCATGCTTAACTTTTAAACAAACTTATTTTGACTATCCTATTCATGTATTGAAAAATCAAAGTTTGACAAAATACAAGTTTTGGTTTTTGGTAAAAATGTTAAAACACAAAAATAGAACAAATTGCTTGATATTTGAGTTGAAACTTTTATCACATGTTTATATATCAATGCAAAATGTTAAAACTATTTTTGGGGATTTTTAGAAGTTTTTATAAGATTTTAGAAATATTTTTTACATGTTTTTCTGACCCAGTTTCTGACCCAGAACTAGCTGACAGGCTAGGTCGGCCGACCGCACGGTCGACCGCACCAAGGGCCGGTCGACTGTACGGTCGACCGACGTGCACAGAGCTGTGCACGTCTGGTAGCACAGTGGGCCGGTCGACCGGGCGGTCGACCGGACCAGAGAGCTCTGCTCTCTGTATCTGGGCGGTCGACCGGGTAGTCAACCAGATTGCTCCAACGGTCATATTTTTGACCGTTGGCGGTCGACCGCAAGCCTGTCAGGCTGACAGATCAGCCTAACGGCTAGTTTTGTTTTGGGGCTATAAATACCCCATTTCTTGGGGTTTTGGACAAGATTTTAAGAGCCAAAATTTCTCTCATATACAAGTGTTTTAAACAAGTTTTCAAAAGTGTTTTTGTGCCAAAAAGGATTCGTCTTATTTGTTTTAGAGTTTTTGAAAAAATCAAAGAAAATAGAAAAATTGGGAGATTTGTATTGTTCTTCATTTCTATCTTTTACAAGAGTTTTCTGAAGTATTTTTCTTTGAGTTTTTGTTTTCCAAACTCTAGTTTTTTCACACTTGAGCTTATCATCTATCCTATTCTATTAGGATCTTATTTTGTGGAAAAGAGGAAAGAGAGATTGTTTGTGGTTGAAAGAAATCACTAGTTGTACACCCTTACTTTTGTTGTATCCCTCTTTGGTAGAGGTTGATCGGGTGATTGTTTACTCCCTCTTTGGTAGAGGTTGAGGCTTGTGGTTTGCTCCCTCTAGTGAGAGGTGGAGATTGGTTGTAACCCTCTTCGGTAGAGGCGTTGGTTGTTGTTTGGCTACGGGCCTACCCCTCGGTTGTGAGGCGGTGTTTGAGAGAGAAGTTCGGTACTCCCTTGTTGTAAAAATCTTTCTCGATGAAGGTTCCCTGGTGGGAGTCCTCGGTGGACAAGATAGTGGATTAGAAATCCTTCTCGGTGAAGGCGGGGACGTAGAGCTAGGGGCTCGAATCTCGGAACATATCTTTGTGTTTGCGTTTGATCCATTGTCTCTCTAACTCTCTCTCTCTCTTTATTTTGTGCAAAGCATTATTCATATTGCCATATCATTCATATTGCTTGTGTTGCCTTGCATTATTTCATATTGTTCATCCTTATATGCTTGGCTTGCTTGTGTGTGTGCCTCACTTATACTTAACCACAAGAGCTTCATATAGCACCTCAACCCATATCTAGGGGAATCAAGAGAAGTTAGTCCAATTCGGCTATACTTGTTGGTTGTATTAAGTGTGTTGCAAAATTTGTTTTAGCTTCCGCATTTAGTTTCTAGATTAGCATTATCACCTATTCACCCCCCCTCTAGGTGATTTACAATTGGTATCAGAGCCTACGCTCTTGATACTTAGGCTTAACATCCTAAGAGTGAGATCTTTGTTTGCTAATCTACCATTTGCATTTGCATTTTGTTTGTTTGCACACATATAGCTTGGACCCATGGACTTCATGACCCCACCTATATTTGACCCTTCCAACATCATTGTTTGGAAGACTAGGATATCCATTTATTTACTAACCCTAGGTTATAAGGTTCACCTTGCCGTTACCAAGGAATCCTTCCTTAGTGACAGCAAGCATATAGGGGCCAATGCACAAGCCCTTAGGGCCATTAAAAGCACGCTTTCAAAAGAATATCTTATGCATGTTTCTAATCTTGATTCCGCCTTTGCAGTGTGGAACAAGTTGACAACAACCACCACCTCCGAGCTTCAAATGCCAATCCAACAGAGAAGGAGTCTAGTGGAGAATCCGAGCCACAACAATGCTATACGGTCCAAGGGAATGACTTTCTTGAGGTACACTCGAAAACCCACTTAGATGATGATGATGATGCTAGTTCTTCAAATGATTATGTTGATGCCCATGCTTTGAATGAAGAACTATCTATTGTGTGTGAAAAATTATTTGAAAAAATAAAGTTTTGAAAAGAAAAGTTTAGGAGTTGAAAAAGAATAAAAGTTTGCATTATAGACTTGACAAGGTTTTGCAAGAGAAGGTAGAGGTCTATAATGAAAGGAATTCATTGAGATCTCAACTAGACCTTGCACTAAAAGAAAATGAGTTTTTGAAAAATAAAAATGATTGTGATAATGTGTTGAAGAAAAATGAGTTTTTGTCTTCAAAAGTAGATTTTATTTTAAAAGATAATGATTCTTTAAAAAGAGAAATTGATTTTATTTCAAAAGAGTAAGAAATTTGTTTAAATAAAAATAAATCTTTGAAAAATGATATTGTTTCTCATGTTTGCCATGCTAGGGTAGTTTCACCTAGATTACCCCTTGCATGCTCCACTTTATCTTCAAGTGTTAAAAATGATATAAATGTTTTGAAGAAGAGTGTTGATTGTTTGGGCTCCACTTTGAGCCAATGTGTAGTGGGTCATACACGGTTGGAAACCTTGTTTCGAAAGAAACAAGTTCCATCTATTATGCATGCACACCCTCCACGGCATACACATGCTCCTCACGGACACCATCACCACATGTATGCTCATGTGTACACTTGTACACATTGTGGACGTAAGGGCCACCTTGCTAAATTTTGTTTTGATAGATTACATGATGTAAATTTAGCAAATAAATTTGTTTGGGTTAAGAATGGAACTAACCCCCATGGACCCAATAAGATATGGGTACCAAAGACCACCCCTCTTGTTTATGATGTAGGTGTGGGCTCTCACATGACGTGAGAGTAGCGGTACCTTGGAGTGGATGCGTTCCGAGCTTCATGGAAATCAATTGGATGCATCACTTTCAAGGAAGGTTTGGTGGGAAGACCACCATGTTTTGGAGACAAGGAGAGTTGCCTTCTAGGTTTTGGTAACGATCCCTAACTCCCATTTATTTGCATGCTTTTCATGTTATTGTTTATAGCATGTTTTGTTGTTTATAGATTATTATGTCAATACTATGTTTATTAAATCCTTGACATGCATGTATAGCCTTTTGAGACACCCATGTTTAATATGGACCAATATTTTTGTGTTCTCATCATTTGTTTAGCTATCATGTTTATCATATGTTTAATAACATGTGGATTTTCTTAATAATCATATTTATGTTTACCATGATGATTTATATCTTGTTTTGATACTTCATGATTTGAATATATGTTTAAATGTTAGTTTTCATTAAGACTAGAATTTATACTTGTGCATATAGTGGGTCACAAATAAATCTATATATGTTTGTGCTTGATTGCTTATTTGTTCCCATTAGATGCGCTAGTATAGTCTAGTTTTGATGATTCATGCAATTTAAACTTGTATTCCTATTTTTGGATTTGTTTTATGTGTATGAGTTTTCATTTCATGTATATGTCTATTTTGCCAAACTTTAAGATATACATGTATACCTCTTGAGTCATTTGCCTTTCATGCAAATCTATACATATGGACTCAATTGTGTTTAGGGATATGTATGTATACTTTTTGTGTTGACAAATCATACATATACCTTGAAATGAAATTTGTTTTAATGAAAATTTAGTTTTTCATGTTTCCATGTGTTTATATTTAACTTCATGTATATGTCCATTTTATCCAAATTATTGTTTATACATATACATCCTTTTGAGCCACGTGCCTTCATGCATATATCTTTGTGGACTCGTTGTGTTTGGATATGTATGTATACTTTAATTTGTATAAGACATACATATACCTTGAAGATTAAATAGTTTTGATGAATTTTATGTTTTCATGTTTTAAGGAATATTGAGCTTAATTGCCAATTTTCATGATTATAAGTTTCACATAACACTTGCACACTCACCTCTTTTACAATGTTTCTCATGAGTATGTTTGAGCTTAATGGATTTTGAGTGTTTTAGTGCCATGTGGATTTCATGTTTCATAAAAAATAATTTTGTTTTATTCCTTACTTGAAGGATTTCGTACTAGTTTACAAATTTTCCTTTTAACTAGTTGCGATATTCTTCATTTTGATAGAGTTTTTCAAACACACTTTATTTTTAATTTTTTTTTTGAAACCCCTACCATCCAAGGGCGTTTGGATGGGAGATCATGCTCATGTATGCTTTATAGTGAAAATCATTTTAACTTGAACATGAATGGGTGGTAGATAATATGAGATATACATTTGATATTATTGTCGTTTCAATTGGTATCATTGGATTCTTTCAATTGGTATCAATTTTGACTTTTTTTTTATACTCATATATTTTCGTATATGTATGCTTGCATTTCAAAGAATATCAATTTCAATTGATATCTATTTTTCGCGCGCGCCGCGCGCCGCGCACACACACACACACACACACACACACATATATATATATATGTTTGTATTTATGCTAAGCTTGAGTTTTAACTTTGTTTCAATTGATTCAATTTTCAATTGGTATCTTATTTCAAGCCTACGCATTATTTTTGTTGGTATTTCATAAAGGGAGAGAAAATTCGATTTTCATATTTCAATTGGTATTTGTATCTTCACTCCCTTACTTTATGATAGAAAATAAAAATTTTAAATTGATATCATATGTTTAAAAAGAAAAATACTCTCTTTTGATATCAAGATGTCTGTTTGAATGTTTTAAAATTTGGTATATCAAAATTTTGTTTAAAAATAAATACAAAAGTTTTGATTTATATTGCATACATGCAAGGAGAGCTTAACATCTCTTCTACATATAGATTCATGATGAGTGTATCTTGTATTGAAGAGCTTGACAATCTCTTCTTTATGTGGTACACGTGTGTAGGGGAGCTTCACATCTCCTCTTATGCATTAAATAGTGTACGTTATGTGAATTAGGGCGTGTCATCCCTCCTTCATGTAATGTATCTATGTAGGGAAGCTTCACATCTTCCTCTTTATGAATGTATATCGCATATACCATTTGTTGATTGATCTATGTTTACTTTCAATTGGTATCAAGATGCTACTTTGACATATTTTAAATTGATATCTTAATTGATTGTCACCCCTATTTGGTTTTGTTTTTGTTTTTAGACAAAAAGGGGGAGAACATTGTCTTTATTTACCCTTATTGATGATTGTTTCTTTGTATTAAAAAGGAGGAGAAGATTTTGTTTTGTTTTGGTTTTTACCCCTTTGTTGATGATTGACAAAAAGGGGGAGAAAGATTTTGAGTTTGATCAAGTTTTATATATGCATATTTATGTTTTGCATATATTAAGTTTAATTTAGTTTAATTTTAATTGGTATCTAGAGCATGTTTTGTTTTTGAACATTTCATTGGGTATCTAGAGCCTTTTATTGTTTTTGCATTGTCATTCATTGCATATTTATGTTTATTTGTTTTATGCATGAGTTAAGGGGGAGCTTCTTTGAAGCTTAACTTTAATCCATGCATATATAACTCCATGAGTTTTGTCATCATCAAAAAGGGGGAGATTGTTGGCCCGGAGGCCTTCCTCTCTAGTTTTGATGATGATTAACTCATGTAGTTATGTTTACTAATAATCTTGTGATTTTAGTTTTAGATTATGTAACAAGATATTAGTTGGTGATTGCTTCAAAGAAAGGAGTTTGGAAGCTTTCACTTGGTGATTCCAGGGCCCGAGCATCAAGATCATATATAGCCTAGCTCGTGGATCACGTTTGGGATCGAGTCGGCTTGAAAGTTAAAGATCGTCAAGAAGACTTAGGTATCCTAGTTTAGTTTAGTGTGTTTTAGATCCATGCGTAAAGCTTAGAATAGTTGATATCAAGTGCACACACACACGTTTTATGTTTGGATATTGGTTTTTCGGTTTTGGTTTAACCAATATTTGTTTTCATGAATAGTTGATCAAAACAAGTTTAATTGGTTTATGTATAGTAGTTTCATTCTATACATGCATGCTTAACTTTTAAACAAACTTATTTTGACTATCCTATTCATGTATTGAAAAATCAAAGTTTGACAAAATACAAGTTTTGGTTTTTGGTAAAAATGTTTAAACACAAAAATAGTTCAAATTGCTTGATATTTGAGTTGAAACTTTTATCACATGTTTATATATCAATGCAAAATGTTAAAACTATTTTTGGGGATTTTTAGAAGTTTTTATAAGATTTTTAGAAATATTTTTAACATGTTTTTCTGACCCAGTTTCTGACCCAGAACTGGCTGACAGGCCAGGTCGGCCG
>JAVJIF010020851.1:0-27500 GCA_038442645.1 Agave tequilana | reverse complement strand
AGACTACGATCATCAACTGCGACCAAGGTCGTCGTGTTTTTTGTTGATTAAGAATAAAGACGAGGAACTGCGACCAAGGTCGCTGTGTTGTTGATTAAGTCTAAAGACCAGTAACTGCGACCAATGTCGCAGTGTATTTTAATAAAACTACGGTCATCAACTGCGACTAAGGTGTACCAAAATATATTTAAAAAGAGATTTAAAAACAGATTTCGTCACATTTAACTTTGGAAAACATATTTATATATATTTAAAAAAGTAACAAAATACATTTTTTTTAAACTTCTATTTCTCGTCATCACCATCGTAATCAGATTCGTCGTCAAGAGTCATGTTTTCGTCTTTTGTATCGCTTTCCGTCTCTTTCTCCTCTTCAGCGACAGTCTCCTCTTCGCTTTCTTCCTCTTCATGTTTGTGTTTTGGTTCATCAACGAACTCCCAGAACGGGTCATCTGTATCAAGCTCTGATTCTGACCCGTAGCGAGACATTGTTTCAGAACTAAACATAAAATCATCATTTGATGATTGGCTTTCTTTCCGGTGAAGATGGTGGTGATGGTGAAGACATTTTTTTGAATGTATTTTTCGAACAGTAAGAGTATCGAATTTGAGGAAAAAATAACTTAGTATGTTTTTAATCCTTTGCTCATGACCCTTTATATATTTTTAATCCCGGAATTCCAAAAGTTTAAGCTCTCGGACCACGTGAATATCTCTCAAAATATTTTCTACCTTTTCAAAAAATTGTATACTTCCTAGGTGACTGTTCAGTTATCCAAAACAGTTAAAATGTTAATACACTATAATTTGAAATTATAATGAACTTCAAAACAGTTCATTATTGCGACCATAGTCGCATTGGGAACTGATAAATGTTTAAGTAAATGTGTTTTTTTTTACTTTTTCAAGGCTAGTAGTCGCAGTCGTCATATAAAAGGGGTATTTTTGTCAATTTGTTTCACACGATTGTTTAGGCGGGATTTTTTTATTTTTTTGGCGCCAACACTCTGCGACCGATGTGCGGCGGTGATGTAGCCACGTCCCGCAGGCTGAGAAACTCTCTCAGCCTGCAGGCTGAGGTACAGTAACCCCTATATATATATATATATATATATATATATATAATATATATATATATATATATATATATATATATATATATATATATAATATATATATATATATATATATATATATATATATATATGGGCTAGTAGCTTGCTCGCACGTGTTAGCAGATTTCTCAGACTTTTTCGGTATTTTTATTTTGGTGCTAGGCGAGTTCGTTTCTTGCTTTATTTTCATCATTTCATGTCTAATAATTATTATCTTATTTTTAATATATGATGTCTCTTTATACAAGTTGGTATATGTTATATAAGTGATTTCTAAAATTATCATGTTTTATAAATAGCTGCCTGCCGTTATTATACTTTGTCAAACCGATATTATATCGGGTATGCCTAGATCTGCCCTCGCTTTACTCGACTTCGCATAGTTAATTAAAAGATAAATTTATTATTAAAAATATGGTTGTGAAGAGTTTGAAATGTTTATACCGTTCTCTTGTACCATGTTACGTGACCGGTTGATACCTGATATTTGAAGTTGTGACTCTCACTGACATATTAGTTGTAACGGTCCCAGTTAAAATTTTTCCATTTAACCACAATTATCTCGTACAATCCAAGCGTGGGACCCATCAAGGTATAATACTTCCATTATAATCATCAGAAAACTCTACTATACCTCAGAAATTCTAATAACATGTATGATCTAATCATGACTTATCATGCCAACACATATAGTTTGCTAATCCGCAAGAAATGCAGTCTACAATTATCATATCAAAGTATATGTATATTACCAAGTTAGAGTCTAACAACAGGCCCTTTAAGAATTACAAGTCAAAGACAACATCCAACTAAAAGTGCGCATGTTTATACAAATCATATACATATCAAAAGTAACTTTTAGTGCAATGGCTCCGGTGGTGCTTGTCCCGCACATTTGCCCTTAAGCGGGTCCTTTGCCCTTGTCCAAACCTGAAGGTGGAATTAGAATAGAGTGAGCATGACGGCTCAGTGAGTAAAACAATATTTAAATATGCCTATCAAGTAGGTCTACATGGCTAAATTATCCGGTTGACAAGTGTCATAATACTATTTATATATAAAATTTCTTATTAGCCGAGAACCCACTTGAAACACAGTGATAAGGTCTATTAGTCGACTTATATCCTAATATAGTCGACTAATAATACCCGCCAGTCGACTAGTGTTATAGCTATAGTCGACTGAAGGCAACCCAAAAGGATCTGCTTCTCTGTTGGCTGACAGGATCCTATGTAGTCGACTACCCTTCCTGATATAGTTGACTACTCAAGTACTAGTCGACTTGAAGGTCCCCTATAGTCGACTAGTTGTGGGTCAAAAGTTGTGTTACTCTCTGTATGTCACCTATAGTCGACTATCCTCTCTGGTGTAGTCGACTACACCGTTTATTAGTCGACTTATAAGTCGACTGTAGTCGACTAAATATGTCCAAAACAGGTTGCCAACTCTCTATTTGCTCTCTGTATCTGAAGTTAGTCGACTACAGTCTGTCTGTAGTCGACTAACCAGGCTTTCCAGCAGTTTATCTGCCTATGTATCACACCTGTAGTCGACTTATCCCAGGGACTTAGTCGACTAACCTATGTAATATTTGTCTGTATACGGAGTTATTCCAGATTCAATGTTAAGGGTTTATATATATATACAATCTCAACATAGAATTTCTATTTAGTCGCACCAATATACTTTATTGACCTTACATTGGGCTCCCCTTCGGCCTCCTCCGGTTCAACCCGGTCCCTTCCTCCTACGCATCAATCCATGCAATAAATTTTTCCCCTTCTACCACCATCGGTTCAACCCGGTCCCTTCCTCCAATGCGCTACCGCATAATCTCCCCTACTCGCACCTCCGTTCAACCCGGTCCCTTCCTCCTAACGCACAACAATCACATGCATTATATACTACCAATATACTAGGATACATAAAGTAACAAGAATAAGCAAGTTTCAAAATCTTTACTTTTATGTCTATTTATCATAACACAAAGGTTCATATGTTCTACTCACTCCTTTGAAGTGGTATGCTCTTCCTCAAGTTTGATATCCCGCTACAACGGAGTCGTTCGACCAATGACACTCCCCTTGACTCGTTCTAACGGTTCTTTGGAGGAATACGGAACCTTTTCTAGTATGTGAACTGAAGAGAAGTGAGTGAGAATTTGTGATGGAAAAAGGGTGTTTTTAAGAAAGGAAAATGGGGGAAAATAGGGCTGTTGGCTGCTGATATTGCTGCTGCCTTTGTTGCTGCTGCTACTGTCCCTTTGTTGCTGCGGCTGCTGCTCCTTTGCTGCTGCTGTTGCTGTCCCTTTGTTGCTGCTGCTGCTGCTCCTTTGCTGCTGCTGTTGCTGCTGCAGGAAAGGGAAGAGAGGGAGAGAGTTTTGAAGAGAGAGAGAGAGAGAGAGATTGATCAAAATGGTTTAATCCACTTCACCCCCCTTATTTATAGTCTCTAACTCCCCACAAAAATGTGCCACATGTCCCCTATACAACCCATCACTCTACCCTACACCATGCCCTATGTCAAGCTCCATGTCTCCCCCCTCTCCATGAGGTACAAGTTTGGTGGGAGATGGTGGTAAGTTGACCACATGTGGGGGTATTCTTATACCTATATACATGGATGTATAAATACTTATGTATACATTTTTATACATACCTATTTAATAAGCATGAAATAACTAGGGTATCAAGCATGCATACCATTTCCCATTACCCTTTAAGATATGAATATTTAGGAAAAAGGATGCTTAATTAAGGCAAGTGTTACATTCTACCCTCCTTATGGAAGTTTCGTCCTCGAAACTTAACGTACCTTGGAACAAATGCGGATAGGGCCTTTCTTATCTCTTCTTCCAGTTCCCAAGTGGCTTCTTCTATGTTTTGATTTCTCCATAAGATCTTGACCAAGGAAATATTTTTGCTTCTCAATTGCTTCTCCTTGCGATCAAGAATTTGCACTGGTTCTTCCGCGTAAGATGTAACGCCCCGATCCCACGGATACGGGGACGTCACTGCGACGTATATACGTAGGTCAGAAAATGCCCCCACGTATATACGCTAAGCATGTAGTACAACAAGGATCAGAGTACACGACAAAGCGTGGTATACATACATATGCCAACTTAAAAGTACGAATACAAAGTTATACAGGATATGATAATCTATCACACATTACATGTGTCTTTTATCACAACCAAGTCCAAAAGTAAGATTTACAATATGTATACAAAAAGCTCACGAGGTGGATGAAGAACCCGTGAGTCAAAATGAGAAGACTGGCACGAAGAACAGAACTAGTCTGCCTGCTCACTAAGATAAGCTTGATCCTCTGTGGATGGCTCCACTTCGATCCAAGCTTCGGAACCTGAATATACAAATCCAAGGGAGTCAGGACCTCCCAACAATGAACAGGCTACAGCCAAATGGCTAAGAGACAAGAATATGAGAGTTAGAACAGTATAATGAATACAAATCAACAAGTAATGGAAGCATAAAGAGTAAAAGTCTGAATACAATAGATCCACAGTTAAAGTCCTTTATTATTATTACTTGTCTTACTGTGATATCTAGCTATGTGACCCAGCGTCCCAGGGCACATAGATCCATATCCTAGTAAAGCAAGGTTGTTATTGGAAACCAGCGGGATTATCAACGAACTATGTTTACAGTGGATCCCGTACATGCCCGGGATAACGGTCCAGGATTGTTCCGTTGCTTGGTGACGGAAGCCAGCCGCTAGGCTAACAGGAGGGACTTATGTATGCCCTTATCATGATGGTACCAGTAAGGAGGGAGCAAGCACTCCCCTCGGTCCCCTGGTAGCCCACAGGTCAGACCGGAACATGAGTTGCACAACATTCCTAAAATCACTGTAAACACGAACACATATCGATATCCGCATGTTTTCCCCCGACCCAATATAAGTTGGTCCATTTTATACAAAAGTCAAGTGTATCATGCTTGGTTCAAGTGATGGCATGATAAGTGGTGATATCCATTTATTAACAAGTTATGGAATGAGACTACACAATAATAAGTCATGAAGTAACAAGAAGTAATGTCCATCAAGTAACATGTCATGAAGTACCAGTTATGAAGCATAAACAAGGATAATATATCACATATGTATCAAGGGTACGATCCAAATTCAGAAAAGAAATCAACTATAACAAACAGCCTAAATTAGTCGACTAGGTGGAATGGTTAGTCGACTAATAGTTGTCTCTAGTCGACTAACAGTCTGGATTAGTCGACTAAAACTGGGTTCCAGAGAGTTGGATTCTGGTTTCAGGAAAAGTTAGTCGACTAGGTGGAAAGGGTAGTCGACTAACAGTGACTACAAGTCGACTAACAGATACTTAAGTCGACTAAATCTGGGATACAGAGAGTTGATGTTTTATTTCAGGAAAAAGTAGTCGACTAGGGAGGAATGGTTAGTCGACTAATAGTGGCTTCTAGTCGACTAACAGTCTGGATTAGTCGACTAAAACTGTGTTCCAGAGAAGGTTATGTTTCAAAAATAGATGGGTTAGTCGACTAATTCCTAGGTCAAGTCGACTAATCGTGGGGAAACAGAGTACAAAACAGAATTTCTGATGGTTGTGTTTGATGGTCTAAAAACATGATTTTGATGACATATGTATACAAGATATGAAGATACAAGTATATTAGGAATTGATCAAGTCTTGGTGAGTAAAAATACTCACTAGGATTGGTTAATCGAAGCTTTATGCACTCGATAAGATCGTTGTCGACGAATAGCACCAAGGTGATCCTCGACGATGTTAGATACGATCCCAAGTCCAAGTAGTGGTTGCTTGAGATGGAGATGATGAACTTGAGGTGTTGTTGGAGTTGGTAGTTGAAGTTGAGAAGGAGGAGAAATCTTGTGGAGACAATTTCTTTGGTGAAATGAAGTAAAAAGAGAGAAAAAGGGAAAGGAAATGTTTATATAGGGTTGGGATTTGTAAAGGAGGTGTAAATAATGAAGAAGAGAGGGGGTTTTTGCAAATAGGGGAGGGGATGAGTGTCCCTCTTTTGGCCACTTGGCCGGCCATGGAAGAGAGAGAAAAGAGGGGCATTTATGAGGAAGAGTGTGGAAAGTTGGAGAAAGTTGGAATTTGGGAGAAAGTCAAAGCTTGTGGAGGGAGGAAGGAAAAGAGAAAAAGGAAAAAGGAAAAGAATTTATAAATGAAGATATTTTCTCTAACTTGAAAATGAAAATATCGGAAACACAGATTTCCGGTTTAAGTCGAGGATACGGAAAACATTTCGGAAAATACCGAAATCGTTCGAAATTCAAGTATCCCGGAACGACTCGTAAAGTTTACCAAAAATCAAGAATAATATATTAAGTATCATAGTGAAATCCGTTTTAAGAAATACTTTATAATTTTAAAACTAAAAATCCCGGAATCAGTTAGCTACGGACTCCGATAGAATTTTCATAAATTCATAAAATTCTCAGAAAAAGTATTTAGGTAAGAAATATAATTCTAAGAGAAAATGTCTAAAGGACTTTCTAGAAATTCTAAACCGTTTGCAAATTAAAAATCCGAGAATCGATCAGCGACACTGACACTGGTCGACACCGGTTTTGAAGAAATTCATTTTAATTCGGAAAAAATCCAGAAAATCATAGAAAATCTAATATATTGGAAAATAATATTTAAAATTGAAATCGGTCAAATACAGGAAGTAAATCGAAAAATACGATCGAAAAACTGAATACGCAACTAAGTACGTATTCCGGGAACGGGGTATTACAATCCATCCACCTTACAAAAATTTCGTCCTCGAAATTTCAGAAAGTGAAAGGTAACAGCAAGGAAGGATGAGAAGAAGGATAACAGTAGAGAAGGATAGGAAGAAGGAATCTTACCAATCAAGTTGTGAAGAGTTGCGGATAACGCTCACGGATAACATCCTCTCGTTCCCACGTGGCCTCTCCTGGCGCATGCCTGTTCCAAGACACCAACACTAATGGTATAGCCTTATTCTTCAATGTCTTGACACTTCTGTCCAAAATGGCCATCGGTTGCTCTTGATAAGACAAATCCGGTTGTAGTTCCAGTTCGGAGTGATCCAGGATATGACTATCATCCTTGACATACTTCCTCAACTGTGATACGTGGAATACATTGTGAACTCCGTCCAACGATGGCGGTAATGCCAATCGATAGGACACATCTCCCACACGGTCCAAAATCTCGAATGGGCCGATATATCTCGGACTAAGCTTTCCACGAGTACCGAACCGGATTACTCCTTTTGTAGGTGATATCTTCAAAAACACATGATCTCCAGTCTGGAATTCCAATGGCCTTCTCTGTGTGTCAGCTCAACTCTTCTGTCGGCTCTGCGCTGCCTTGAGGTGATCTCTAATGATTCTGACTTTATCTGTTGTCTGAATCAGGATATCTGGCCCCAAAAGTCTCCTCTCACCGACTTCGTCCCAACAAATCGGTGACCTACACTTCCTTCCATACAATGCTTCAAATGGTGCCATCTTGATACTTGCCTGATAGCTATTATTATAAGAAAATTCAGCCAAGTGAAGATGATCTTCCCATGATCCCTGGAATTCAATCATGCAAGCCCGCAACATGTCTTCAAGAATCTGGATGGTCCTTTCAGATTATCCGTCAGTCTGAGGGTGATATGAAGTACTGAATTTCAGACGAGTTCCTAGACTTTCTTGGAGACTTTCCCAGAAATGTGATCTGAATCTTGTGTCTCTGTCTGATACAATACTAACTGGAACTCCATGTAGACGAACTATCTCCTTCATGTACTTGTCTGCCAAAACCTCTGTTGTCTGGCCTACCCTGAACGGTATGAAGTGGGCTGATTTGGTGAGGCGATCAATGATTACCCATACAACATTATTACCCTTAGGACTACGAGGTAATGCCGTAACAAAATCCATGGTGATGTGCTCCCACTTCCATTCGGGTATTGGTAAGGGTTGTAGAAGTCCAGCTGATCTCTGATGCTCTATCTTTATCTGCTGACAGACTAAGCACTTGGCTACATACTGAGCTATCTCCCTTTTCATAGCATTCCACCAAAACTGCTTCTTTATGTCCTGATACATTTTGTTTCCCCCTGGGTGTATGGAATAGGCTGAACTGTGTGCTTCTGCTAGAATCTTCTGTCGAACTTCTCCTTGGGGAACACAAAGTCTGCTACCAAAATACAAGGCATCATACGGATGAATACTGATATCAGTCCTCAATTCAGCCTCTACTTGAGCTCGGAATTGCTGTAATCTGGGGTCTTCCTTTTGAGCTTCCTTGATCTCATCTATCAAGGCTGAATTTGCAAAGTCATGTACTGTCCTGCCTTATCAACCCCTCGAACTACCATTAAGTCCAATTTTATGATGTCTTGAATCAACTCCTTCTGCTGAGTAAGTTGGACTAGCACTCTATTCTCTGGCTTCCTGCTCAGTGCATCTGGAACTGTATTGACCTTGCCCGGATGATATTGCAAGTCTATATCATAGTCCGCCATAAGCTCCAGCCACCGCCTTTGCCTCATGTTCAATTCCTTCTGTGTGAAAATATATTTGAGGCTCTTGTGATCCGTGTATATCAACACTTTGTCTCCCAGAAGATAATGCCTCCAGATCTTTAAGGCAAATATAACAGCTGCTAGTTCCAAGTCATGAGTTGGGTAATTCCGCTCATGAGTCTTCAGTTGCCTAGATGCATATGCTATGACATGATCATGTTGCATTAGTACACACCCTAGGCCTTTTCCTGATGCATCACTGAATATGACCATCCCTCCTCTCCCTGAGGGGGTCCTCAAGATTGGAGCTGAAATGAGTCTCTGCTTCAATTGCTCAAAGGCTGTAGTACATTCTTCTGTCCATATGTATCTTTCCCCTTTCCGGGTGAGCTTGGTCAACGGGGCTGCAATCTTAGAGAAATCTTGGACAAAGCGTCTGTAATATCCGGCTAGTCCAAGAAAACTCTTAATCTCCGTCACCGTCCTTGGAATTGGCCAATCCTTCACTGCCTGGACTTTGCTGGGATCAACTGAAATTCCTTCTGCTGAAACCATGTGTCCAAGGAAGGCTATACTGTCCAACCAAAAGTCACATTTGCTCCTCTTAGCATGAAGCTGCTCCTGCTGGAGAGTCTGCAATACTATCCTCAAGTGTTCTGCATGCTCCCTGTTGCTCTTTGAATAGATCAGGATGTCATCTATAAAAACCACTACAAACTGATCCAAATAGGGCGAGAACACTCTGTTCATTAAATTCATGAAAACTGAAGGGCATTGGTGACTCCGAAAGGCATAACTAGAAACTCATAGTGGTCATAACGGGTCCTGAATGCCGTCTTCGGAATATCCTCTTTCTTCACCCTTAGCTGATGGTAACCCGATTGTAAATCTAATTTAGAGAATACTCGGGCTCCATGAAGCTGATCAAACAGATCATCAATCCTTGGTAAGGGATACTTGTTCTTGATGGTAATTTTGTTCATTCTCTATAATCAATACAAAACCTTTTACCACCATCCTTCTTGTTTGCCAATAATACTGGAGCTCCCCATGGTGAAGTACTTGGCCGAATCAATCCCTTATCAGAGTATTCCTGCAGCTGCTTCTTTAGAATCTCTAACTCCGTCGGTGCCATCCTGTACGGAGCCTTGGATATAGGAGCTGCTCCAGGCACAGTATCAATAGAAACTCAATCATCCTTTCAGGTGGCAGTCCTGAGATCTCAGCAAATACCTCTGGGAATTCATCCCACACCGGTATTCCCTTCTTTTGAATCTCCGAAGTAGACATCCGAGTCTTTCTCTTGGTAGACTTCACTTCTCCATTAAATTGGAACTCCGTTGAAGAGGGATTCTGAAATTGATCTTCTTCTCCCTACAGTCAATCACTGCATAGTACTGACTGAGCCAGGTCATGCCTAAGATTACGTCGTACCCTTTGGTGTCTAGTACGAGCATATCTATGGCCAAGGTCTTGTTACAAAGTTCTACTGGACAATCAGTGCAAACTCTAGAAGATATGACTACTCCATTCCCCGTACTAATCTCCCATTTGTGGTCTAAAGATTTAACAGGTATAGAATGCAATGCCACAAAATGATCTGAGATATAACAATGGGAAGCACCAGAATCGAAGAGGGCTAAAACAGGTTTTGAATGCACCATGATTTTACCTGTTATCACTTCCTCAGAAGTCCCAGCCTCTTCTTCCGTCAAGTTGAAGGCTTGTCCCCTTCCACGCCCTGCTGCAGTCCTAGCTCCTCTCTGGACTGGGCGAATAGCTTGCTGTGAAGGAGGGGGATTGGCTCTCTTCATCATCGGTCCTTGGTTCCTCTGTCCAAGTGGCCCTGGAAGTGATCTCTGTCCATTTGGTCCCGTAGTGCTGGCAAAGCTTGGCCGGCTATCCCCATTCTTCTGTGTGGACAGGCTTCGATGGAATGGTCTCGGGAACCACACACCAAACATAACCCATTTGCCCTACGGCAATTCTGACGAATATGGCCTGGTTTCTGACAATAGCTGCAGAAGGAAAAAGGTTGGGCCGTCTGGTAAGGAGCTGGTCGGAATGGTTGCCTCATTGTCTGAACCTTTGCTGCTCTGTGTGGGCCTCCTCTTCCCATTGGTGGAAATGGCCTCTTCATGGCCTGGTTCCTCATCTGGTTCACTTGCTTCTTCTCTAGCCCACGCTCCACTTCTCGAGCTATGGTAAGAACTTCTGAATAAGTCTTCAGCTGCTGGGGCATTAAGAAGACCTGGATGTCCATCTGCAAGCCCTGCTGAAATCTACTTGCCCGCTTCTCCTCATCAGTTACCATGTATGGAGCAAAGCGGCTAAGTCTGAGAAATTCCGCGCATACTCGTCCACGGACCTATTCCCTTGTTGAAGTCGGATAAACTGCTCTTCCATGTCCTTCTGAGCAGTGGCAGGGAAGAATCTGCTATAGAAACTCTTGGAGAATGTGTCCCAGGTGACAGGCTTCTCCAATCTTGCCTCCTCAGCTAGCCACCATGTTCTGGCTATATCCTTCAATTGAATCTTAGCAACCTCCACCTGATTCTCCTTTGGAACTCGAGCTGCATTCAACAAGTCTGAGGTATCTGTCAGCCATTGCTCAGCATCCAGGGGTTTCTCTTCACCCGTGAATATGGCTGGTTGCAGCCGTCTGAAGTCTGAAATATTTCCCGGCCTCTGTTCCTTTGGAGCTGCTAACTCTTGCCGAAGGAGTTCCGTCTGTTGCTGCTGGTTCTCCATCATCGTCTGAATGACCCTCAGAATATCGACATTCTCTCCCGTGGGTCCATTTGATGCTTGCCCAAGGTTGTTACGACCCGACCTTCTCTCCATACTTAGTTTGTAAAAGATAACTGGAATTTGGAAAAATGGAAGGATTTTAGGATATAAGGGAAGGAATCAAGAAGGAATCAAGAAGGACTAGATAACTTTGTACATTGTAGTAGGCAATAGCAAATTTCATTAATTTGCTGCTTGATTGTACTATAGGTGTGAGAGCCTAGGCTCTGATACCAACCTGTAACGCCCCGATCCCACGGATACGGGGACGTCACTGCGACGTATATACGTAGGTCAGAAAATGCCCCCACGTATATACGCTAAGCATGTAGTACAACAAGGATCAGAGTACACGACAAAGCGTGGTATACATACATATGCCAACTTAAAAGTACGAATACAAAGTTATACAGGATATGATAATCTATCACACATTACATGTGTCTTTTATCACAACCAAGTCCAAAAGTAAGATTTACAATATGTATACAAAAAGCTCACGAGGTGGATGAAGAACCCGTGAGTCAAAATGAGAAGACTGGCACGAAGAACAGGAACTAGTCTGCCTGCTCACTAAGATAAGCTTGATCCTCTGTGGATGGCTCCACTTCGATCCAAGCTTCGGAACTTGAATATACAAATCCAAGGGAGTCAGGACCTCCCAACAATGAACAGGCTACAGCCAAATGGCTAAGAGACAAGAATATGAGAGTTAGAACAGTATAATGAATACAAATCAACAAGTAATGGAAGCATAAAGAGTAAAAGTCTGAATACAATAGATCCACAGTTAAAGTCCTTTATTATTATTACTTGTCTTACTGTGATATCTAGCTATGTGACCCAGCGTCCCAGGGCACATAGATTCATATCCTAGTAAAGCAAGGTTGTTATTGGAAACCAGCGGGATTATCAACGAACTATGTTTACAGTGGATCCCGTACATGCCCGGGATAACGGTCCAGGATTGTTCCGTTGCTTGGTGACGGAAGCCAGCCGCTAGGCTAACAGGAGGGACTTATGTATGCCCTTATCATGATGGTACCAGTAAGGAGGGAGCAAGCACTCCCCTCGGTCCCCTGGTGGCCCACAGGTCAGACCGGAACATGAGTTGCACAACATTCCTAAAACCACTGTAAACACGAACACATATCGATATCCGCATGTTTTCCCCCGACCCAATATAAGTTGGTCCATTTTATACAAAAGTCAAGTGTATCATGCTTGGTTCAAGTGATGGCATGATAAGTGGTGATATCCATTTATTAACAAGTTATGGAATGAGACTACACAATAATAAGTCATGAAGTAACAAGAAGTAATGTCCATCAAGTAACATGTCATGAAGTACCAGTTATGAAGCATAAACAAGGATATATATCACATATGTATCAAGGGTACGATCCAAATTCAGAAAAGAAATCAACTATAACAAACAGCCTAAATTAGTCGACTAGGTGGAATGGTTAGTCGACTAATAGTTGTCTCTAGTCGACTAACAGTCTGGATTAGTCGACTAATACTGGGTTCCAGAGAGTTGGATTCTGGTTTCAGGAAAAGTTAGTCGACTAGGTGGAAAGGGTAGTCGACTAACAGTGACTACAAGTCGACTAACAGATACTTAAGTCGACTAAATCTGGGATACAGAGAGTTGATGTTTTATTTCAGGAAAAAGTAGTCGACTAGGGAGGAATGGTTAGTCGACTAATAGTGGCTTCTAGTCGACTAACAGTCTGGATTAGTCGACTAAAACTGTGTTCCAGAGAAGGTTATGTTTCAAAAATAGATGGGTTAGTCGACTAATTCCTAGGTCAAGTCGACTAATCGTGGGGAAACAGAGTACAAAACAGAATTTCTGATGGTTGTGTTTGATGGTCTAAAAACATGATTTTGATGACATATGTATACAAGATATGAAGATACAAGTATATTAGGAATTGATCAAGTCTTGGTGAGTAAAAATACTCACTAGGATTGGTTAATCGAAGCTTTATGCACTCGATAAGATCGTTGTCGACGAATAGCACCAAGGTGATCCTCGACGATGTTAGATACGATCCCAAGTCCAAGTAGTGGTTGCTTGAGATGGAGATGATGAACTTGAGGTGTTTTGGAGTTGGTAGTTGAAGTTGAGAAGGAGGAGAAATCTTGTGGAGACAATTTCTTTGGTGAAATGAAGTAAAAGAGAGAAAAAGGGAAAGGAAATGTTTATATAGGGTTGGGATTTGTAAAGGAGGTGTAAATAATGAAGAAGAGAGGGGTTTTTGCAAATAGGGGAGGGGATGAGTGTCCCTCTTTTGGCCACTTGGCCGGCCATGGAAGAGAGAGAAAAGAGGGGCATTTATGAGGAAGAGTGTGGAAAGTTGGAGAAAGTTGGAATTTGGGAGAAAGTCAAAGCTTGTGGAGGGAGGAAGGAAAAAGAGAAAGGAAAAAGGAAAAGAATTTATAAATGAAGATATTTTCTCTAACTTGAAAATGAAAATATCGGAACACAGATTTCCGGGTTTAAGTCGAGGATACGGAAAACATTTCGGAAAATACCGAAATCGTTCGAAATTCAAGTATCCCAGAACGACTCGTAAAGTTTACCAAAAATCAAGAATAATATATTAAGTATCATAGTGAAATCCGTTTTAAGAAATACTTTATAATTTTAAAACTAAAAATCCCGGAATCAGTTAGCTACCGACTCCGATAGAATTTTCATAAATTCATAAAATTCTCAGAAAAAGTATTTAGGTAAGAAATATAATTCTAAGAGAAATGTCTAAAGGACTTTCTAGAAATTCCAAACCGTTTGCAAATTAAAAATCCGAGAATCGATCAGCGACACTGGTCGACACCGATTTTGAAGAAATTCATTTTAATTCGGAAAAAATCCAGAAAATCATAGAAAATCTAATATATTGGAAAATAATATTTGAAATTGAAATCGGTCAAATACAGGAAGTAAATCGAAAAATACGATCGAAAAACTGAATACGCAACTAAGTACGTATTCCGAGAACGGGGTATTACATAAGACATGTCTTCTAGTATTTGCAGGGGTTCATAGAAATTACGTGATCAGGATCGGGCACATACTTCCTCAGTTGAGAGACATGAAATACATTGTGCATCTTTTCCAAAGCAGGGGGTAGGCCAAACGATAAGCTACCGGTCCAATTTTATCCAGTATTTCAACGGACCCACATATCTAGGGCTAATTTGTTCTTACCGCCGCCGCGCGTCTCACTCCCTTTATTGGAGATACCTTCAGAAAAACACTATCCCCTACCTCAAACTCCAGTGGTCTGCGACGATTGTCTGCATAAGCTTTCTGTCTGTTCTGGGCTGCTTTCATCCTTTCCTTGATTAGCTTGATCTTCTCAGTAGCCTCTTGAATTACATCAGGGCCGAACAGTCTTCTATCCCTAACTTCCTCCAACAGATTGGTGATCTACACCTCCTCCCATACAATGCTTCAAATGGAGGCATACCAATAGTGGACTGATAACTATTATTATAAGCAAACTCCACTAAGGGTAAAGTTATCCCAACTTCCCCCAAAATCTAGTACACAAGTTCTCAACATATCTTCCAATATTTGAATGGTCCTTTCTGACTGTCCATCCGTTTGGGGGGGCTGCTGTACTGAGTTGCAATTTAGTGCCCATAGCTTTGGACAAGCTCTTCCAAAATTTGGATTGAAATCTTGGGTCCCGATCTGATTCAATGGATTCAGTTACTCCATGTAATTTAATTATCTCTCGGACATATATCTGAGCCAGTCTTTCCATTGAATAATTGATCTGGATAGGCAGAAAGTAGGCAGATTTAGTAAGTCTGTCCACTACTACCCAGACTGTATCCAGTCCTTGGGATGTCCGAGGAAGTCCAGTGACGAAATCCATAGCAATTTGACTCCACTTCCATTCAGGAATAGATAAAGGCACCAACAAACCTGGTGGCTTCTTATGTTCTGCCTTTACTTGTTGACAGATTAAACATCTGTGGACAAAATAGAAATATCTACCTTCATTCCATCCCACCAAAAGTTATGACGCAGATCTTGATACATTTTTGTGCTCCCTGGATGAGCGGTATAAGGTGTACTATGAGCCTCTTTCATTATTTCTTCTTTGATCTCTGTCACATCTGGCACACATATTCTGTGTCTGAATCGCAGTACATCTCCTTCTATTTGAAACTCTTTGAGTTCTCCTTCTTGTACTTTCTTCATAATCTTCTTTATTTGAGCATCTCTTTGTTGGGCCTCTTTGATCTTGTCGTATAGATTAAATTGAATACTTACTTGATTCAGTTGATACTCAGAATTAGAAGGATCAATGACTCGCATTTCTATTTGCATTTCTTCTAGATCCCTTAATATTCTTGCTTGACGAGTCATCAAGGCGGCCAGGGTCCCTCCTGATTTCCGGCTCAAAGCATCAGCCACCACATTGGCCTTCCCAGGGTGGTATTGGATAGTAATATCATAGTCCTTCATTAGTTCTAACCACCTCCTCTGCCTCATGTTCAGTTCTTTTTGTGTGAAGATGTATTTTAAACTCTTATGATCAGTAAAAACTTCACAAGACACTCCTTACAAGTAATGTCGCCAGATCTTTAAAGCAAAGATCACAGCGGCTAATTCTAAGTCATGAGTGGGGTAATTTCTTTCATGGTTCTTCAATTGTCGGGATGCATAGGCAATAACTTTTTCATGTTGCATTAACACACATCCCAATCCCAGTTTTGATGCATCACTAAAAATGACAAATCTTTCAGTCCCCGAAGGTACAATTAAGACAGGAGCAGATGTCAGCTTAGCTTTAACCTCCAGGAAGCTCCTATCTTGTTCTTCTCCCCATGCAAACTTCTTATTCTTTCTAGTTAATTGGGTCATTGGTGCCACAATTAGAGAAAATCCTTCTACAAATCTTCTGTAGTACCCAGCTAATCCCAAGAAACTTCGAACTTCAGTAACATTAGTGGGTCTAGGCCAGTCTCGGATTGCTTCGATTTTTACCGGGTCTACTGATATTCCTTCCTTAGATATAATATGGCCAAGAAACCCTACTTGCTCTAGCCAAAATTCACATTTCTTTAGTTTTGCATAGAGTTGCTTCTCTCTCAAGATTTGAAGGACAATTTTAAGATGTTTCTCGTGATCTTCTGTATTCTTTGAATAGACCAGAATATCATCAATGAATACCACTACAAATTGGTCTAGATATGGTTGAAACATCCGATTCATTAAGTCCATAAATACTGTCGGGGCATTAGTGAGTCCAAAAGGCATGACTAGAATTCAAAGTGTCCATCTTGTCCGGAAAGCCGACTTGGACACATCTTCAGGTTTGATCTTCAACTGATGATACCCCGATCTAAGGTCTATCTTAGAAAATACACAAGACCCTTATAATTGATCAAATAAGTCATCGATTCGAGGAAGAGGGTACCTATTCTTGATAGTTGCCTTATTCAATTCCGGTAGTCAACACATAGTCTCATACTCCCATCCTTCTTTTTTACAAATAGTACTGGTGCTCCCCAGGGAGATACACTTGGCCGAATGAAACCTTTGTCTAATAAGTCTTGCAATTGAGTTTTAAGTTCTTTCATTTCTGCAGGGGCCATACGATATGGTGCCTTAGAAATTGGGGCAGTACCGGGTATTATATCTATTGAAAATTCTACTTCCCGATCTGGGGGCAGGCCTGGTAAGTCTTCCGGGAACACATCAGGGAACTCATTCACAACTGGGATAGTCTCAATTTTTATATCAGTCCTGGTGGTATCCAACACTGAAGCCAGAAATCCTTGGCACCCTTACTTCATTAACTTGGTGGCTTTGATGGCTGATATGTGAGGTATATCATAACTAACTTTTTCTCCTTCAAAAATAAACTCCGGAGTCCCTTTCATTTTAAAGATAATTCTCTTCTTATTACAATCCACATGAGCACTACAGGCAGACAACCAGTCCATTCCAATATGGCATCGAACTCCATTTCGCCTAGCTTAATCAAATCAATAAATGTCTTCATTTCTCCAATTATCACTTCACAATTCGCATATCTAGTGCTAGCTATCAATTTTTCCCTATAGGTGTGGACACAACCAACTGAAATCCTAGGGGTTTTGATACTTGATTTAGTTTATAAGCAAAAGCACTAGATACGAATGAATGAGTAGCTCCAGGGTCAAATAATGCATGGGCAATATGTCCTGATACGGAGATCATACCTTCCACCACTGCATTTGAGGCCATTGCTTCCCGGTGGGTTAATGCGAAGGTTCTGCCTTGCACCCGTGGTTGCTGAACGACGACTGAGTTGCAGCAGGACGTGGGGCATTACTGGGCGGCATGAAGTTACTGGCTTGTCCTCTGGGAGGATTCATTCTCATGGTTGGCCTCCCACTTCCTCTACTCGGCCCTTGGCTTCCGCGCCTTGTCGGACAGTTTTTTTCCTTAGATGTCCCACCCCTCCACAATTAAAACAAGATCTATCTAGGAAGCAGTTTCCAAAATGGTTTACTCTGCACCTCTGACACCAGGGAGCCTCCGAGATTCTGGGATGGGATGCAGAGGTAGCTTGTGTCTTCGAGGGAGTGTCTCTGTTTCTCAACCATGTTCTCCCGCCTCTGGCCCCTCCTCCCTTATGAAAAGTGGTATTAAACCCAGACCCCTTACCACTGGTGGATCCTGATGCCATCATCACTGGGGGCCTTGATATCGGGGCGCTTAGAGTTGGGAATTTCTTCCACCCAGTCTTCCTGACCTTCCTGCATGTCCATTTCTACCTCCAAAGCTCTTTCTACTGCCTGGAGGTAATTCCTCAGTTGTAACGGAATCAGTCGGCCACGAATCTCTGATCTTAGCCCTTTACAAACCTCTTCGTCCTTCTGCTTCACTCCTTACCAAGGCATCAGCATACCTGGATAGCTGAGTGAATTTCTGATCATACTGGGATACATTCATAGAACCTTGACGCAGTTCCAAGAATTCTGTCGCCATCTTATCTCTGGCCGTCTCCGGGATGTATTTCTCAGTGAATTTGTTCACCAAAAATTCCCAAGTGATTGATTCCCTTGCATTCTTCATACTATGCTTCACTGCCCTCCACCAATGTTCCGCTTCCTTTTGGAACATAAAAGAAGAGAAGGATACTCTTTGTTCATCAGTGCAGTTCATAACGTCTAGGATCTTCTCTATTTGGAGAAGCCATGCTTCGGCCTGCAAGGGGTCCACCTCCCCTTCAAATACGGGCGGTTTCATTTTCTGAAACTGCTCCAGTGTTCGGTGGGAGTTATTATTACTCGCTCTGGTCATTAATTGTGCGAGCCACTCCGGCATCACCCCTGGAGTTCCCTCATTCCCTTTTACTTGAACTTCAGAGTCTCCATCATTGTTCACGGGGTGTGCGCTCCCCATCTCACTGTAGTGTGTCGTATCGAGCGACAGGGACTCATCAGGTGGTAGTTGGTTCAGATCCATGCGTTCTTCCTATAAAATAAGGGCGTCTAATCAACATACTACACAATTAGAAATGAATTGGGATAGAACTTTAGTCTCATGTAATCATGTTAATAACATCACTTTTGCAAGCAAGCAACTTGTTATATATATATAGGTACATCCATCATGGATACAAAAGGTGTTATACTGACATGCCTACCTTCTTGGATATCCAGACTAACCCATGTGCATTCATTTGATATATGCCAGGGTACATACAACAACCCTAAGGATATCCATCACCTAACATACTAGGCCTATACATATATATACATCAAAAGGTGTCGGCTCAAAGGTTCACCCTTCATAGGGTAGGGTATCCCCACTTGAATCTCCACTAGTGCTGCTGCTATCATCGCTATCATCCATATCTTCTTCGGGGTCTTCTTCCGGTGATTCGTCCCCGGTGCAGCACCAGTCGTCTAGATCATCATAAAGGTCCATATCATCTTCCCACGTTTCGTTCCAAAAGACGCCTCCATATATAAATCCTCTTCGGGTTTCTTCTTTTATTGTGTTAGAGTGCTCTGTCACTGCTATCTCAAGTGAATCTCCCACAAAGCTCTCTGTGTCAACATTGGTTGGTTCAGGCTCATTAGATGCCTGAGACTCAACCTCCTCATAATCTACGCAATTTAGGGGTACAATCGTTTCCGCTGGATCAGTTTCGTCCGACTCGTACCCCAATCCATGGAATCCGCCACCCAGCTCTCACTCGAGCTATCGGAGCTAGAGACTGGCCAATATACATCGGAGTCCCCCATCTACATGTAAACAAAAAGGTCGTATCAATCTCAAACCCATGAAATAGTCTCAACATACGGCTATCATCAAGAAGCAGCATATATAGACATACTTGCAACTATACTTATCCTTAGTCTACTCATAAGTCTCATGTCTTTAGGATAACTTAGATTCAATAGATAATTTAATGCATTTCCTTGTCACATAAGACCAACTACTTAACTATGATCACATGTCTGCACATATAAACCTAACAACTTCATCATCTCTTACTCCTTCCACTTATAAACCTTTGCTCTGATACCAACTGTAACGGTCCCAGTTAAAATTTTTCCATTTAACCACAATTATCTCGTACAATCCAAGCATGGGACCCATCAAGGTATAATACTTCCATTATAATCATCAGAAAACTCTACACTATACCTTAGAAATTCTAATAACATGTATGATCTAATCATGACTTATCATGCCAACACATATAGTTTGCTAATCCGCAAGAAATGCAGTCTACAATTATCATATCAAAGTATATGTATATTACCAAGTTAGAGTCTAACAACAGGCCCTTTAAGAATTACAAGTCAAAGACAACATCCAACTAAAAGTGCGCATGTTTATACAAATCATATACATATCAAAAGTAACTTTTAGTGCAATGGCTCCGGTGGTGCTTGTCCCGCATATTTGCCCTTAAGCGGGTCCTTTGCCCTTGTCCAAACCTGAAGGGAATTAGAATAGAGTGAGCTTGAGGGCTCAGTGAGTAAACAATATTTAAATATGCCTATCAAGTAGGTCTACATGACTAAATTATCCGGTTGACAAGTGTCATAATACTATTTATATATATAATTTCTTATTAGCCGAGAACCCACTTGAAACACAGTGATAAGGTCTATTAGTCGACTTATATCCTAATATAGTCGACTAATAATACCCGCCAGTCGACTAGAGTTATAGCTATAGTCGACTGAAGGCAACCCAAAAGGATCTGCTTCTCTGTTGGCTGACAGGATCCTATGTAGTCGATTACCCTTCCTGGTATAGTCGACTACTCAAGTACTAGTCGACTTGAAGGTCCCCTATAGTCGACTAGTTGTGGGTCAAAAGTTGTGTTACTCTCTGTATGTCACCTATAGTCGACTACCCTCTCTGGTGTAGTCGACTACACCGTTTATTAGTCGACTTATAAGTCGACTGTAGTCGACTAAATATGTCCAAAACAGGTTGCCAACTCTCTGTTTGCTCTCTGTATCTGAAGTTAGTCGACTACAGTCTGTCTGTAGTCGACTAACCAGGCTTTCCAACAGTTTATCTGCCTATGTATCACACCTATAGTCGACTTATCCCAGGGACTTAGTCGACTAACCTATGTAATATTTGTCTGTATACGGAGTTATTCCAGATTCAATGTTAAGGGTTTATATATATATATATATATATATACAATCTCAACATAGAATTTCTATTTAGTTGCACCAATATACTTTATTGACCTTACATTGGGCTCCCCCTTCGGCCTCCTCCGGTTCAACCCGGTCCCTTCCTCCTACGCATCAATCCATGCAATAAATTTTTCCCCTTCTACCACCATCGTTTAACCCGGTCCCTTCCTCCAATGCGCTACCGCATAATCTCCCCTACTCGCACCTCCGGTTCAACCCGGTCCCTTCCTCCTAACACACAACAATCACATGCATTATATACTACCAATATACTAGGATACATAAAGTAACAAGAATAAGCAAGTTTCGAAATCTTTACTTTTATGTCTATTTATCATAACACAAAGGTTCATATGTTCTACTCACTCCTTTGAAGTGGTATGCTCTTCCTCAAGTTTGATATCCCACTACAACGGAGTCGTTCGACCAATGACACTCCCTTGACTCGTTCTAACGGTTCTTTGGAGGAATACGGAACCTTTTCTAGTATGTGGACTGAAGAGAAGTAAGTGGGAATTTGTGATGGAAAAAGGGTGTTTTTAAGAAAGGGAAATGGGGGAAATAGGGCTGTTGGCTGCTGATATTGCTGCTGCCCTTTGTTGCTTGCTGCTGCTGTCCCTTTGTTGTTGCTGCTGCTGCTCCTTTGCTGCTGCTGTTGCTGTCCCTTTGTGGCTGTTGCTGCTGCTGTTGCTGCTGCAGGAAAGGGAAGAGAGGGAGAGAGTTTGTGAAGAGAGAGAGAGAGTTTGATCAAAATGGTTTAATCCTCTTCACCCCCTATTTATAGTCTCTAAGTCCCCACAAAAATGTGCCACATGTCCCCTATACAACCCATCACTCTACCCTACACATGCCCTATGTCAAGCTCCATGTCCCCCCTCTCCATGAGGTACAAGTATGGTGGGAGATGGTGGTAAGTTGACCACATGTGGGGTATTCTTATACTTATATACATGGATGTATAAATACTTATGTATACATTTTTATACATACCCATTTAATAAGCATGAAATAACTAGGGTATCAAGCATGCATACCATTTCCCATTACCCTTTAAGATATGAATATTTAGGAAAAAGGATGCTTAATTAAGGCAAGTGTTACATTAGTTACCTGATCCTAAAATGTATACACCTGATACTTGCCGTGCTATGTTTGATACATGATATCTGACACCGGTACTTGCCATGCTATATTTGACACATGATACCCGACACCGGTACTTGCCATGCTATATTTGACCTATGATACCTGACACTGGTACTTGTCATGCTATATTTGTCATATGATTCCTGACACCGGTACTTGCCATGCTATATTTGACACCGATACTTGCCATACTATATTTGACCCATGATACCCGACACCGGTACTTGCCATGCTATACTTGACATATGATACCCAACACCGGTACTTACCATGCTATATTTGACCCATAATTCCCGACACCTGTACTTGCCATGCTATATTTGACACATGATACCTGACACCGGTACTTGCCATGCTATATTTGACATATGATACCTGACACCGGTACTTGTCATGCTATATTTGACCCATGATATCTGACATCGGTACTTGTCATGCTATATTCGACACCTGATACCTGACACCTGATATATGACACCTGACAATTAACATGCTCTCACCTGGTACTAGCACACTTAACATAATATTATGACACCTGACTGGGGACCATTATACCTGACACCTGTATTACATGGCATATTCATGATTATCACTATTGCAGAGACTTGGCTTGATTATTATACTGTTACCAAACCTCTAGTACTCCTGAACTCCAATACTCATGTATTCCTGAACCCCTGTACTCCTGAACTTCTGTATCCTCTATACTCATGTCCCCTGAACTGTTACTCTTGTTAATAGCACAGTTAGACTGGCATCCGTTAGAGCATGCCTGGTGTCGGGATGACGAGGATGTATCTCACAATCGTGTTAGCGTCCGGCGGATCCTGAATGGAACTAAGTGCCACACGGAGTAAAGTGTCACACCATACACATGGTGGGGGGCACCTCTTGAATCTGTGGGGGCCACCTCTAGAATCTATTTCTCATACTAAGCAAAGTGCCACACAGAGCAAAGTGTCACACCACACACGTGGTGGGGGCCACCTCTTAAATCTGTGAGGGCTACCTCCTGTATCAACCCTCAAAGCAAAGTGCCACATAACGTAAAGTGCCACACCACACACGTGGTGGGGGCCACCTCTTGAATCTGTGGGGGCCACCTCTTGAATCTGTAGGGTTACTTCCTTCCTCCTGCCTGTGCCGCCTAGTGTTTGCGTGATAAGAATTCTCAGTACATATTAACATTCATACATATCTGTATGATGATAACACCATGAGCATATGTTATTTGGTCTCTCCCCTATTCGAATAATGGTACCTGCATATCGGAGTTCGGATGAGTTCTACTGGAAGTGCGAGCTCCAGTGTGAACTGTCGGTGTTGTGGGACGCCGGTGGGAAAAGGACAAGAATAACATAAGAACATAACAAACAAACAGTAATATATTAGGAACGTGTGATATTTGGTCTCTTTGTTCGGCTCCTGGTACTCACATATCAGACCCGAGTAATTTCTACAGAGTGCGAACTCTAGTATGGACTATCGGTGATGTGAGGCGCTGATAGAGAGGCGATTAAAATATCAAACGGTACTGATTATTATTATTAAATAAATTAAAATGCAACACCTTTATATTCTTCAATGATAGTGTTATGCCCTAAGCTGACATCCTACTTTACGACATATGATGATTATTCCAAACACACTATAGTTCTGTTACTCTTAGGGCAACTCAAGTTGTATAAACTCAGACGATGGCGACATGAGATATGTGATATATAGATGAGGGTTTCCTTGTTTAGATTATCCCCCTGATGTATCAGTCCCGTTAATCCATAATCTGAGCTTGTACAACTAATTTTGTCCACACTTGTATTTATCGCATATTTAACTTATGAAAACACCTAGAGGGGGGGTGAATAGGTGTAAGTGCTAATCTAAGAATTAAATGCAAACTAAGTGCGCTAAGTGCGGAAGCTAATGCAAATCATGCACAAACTAATACAATACAACAAGTGTAGCCGAATTTCCCTTGCGAGGCTCTGGACTAACTCCCCTTGATTCCCCTTGAAATGGGTTGAGGCGCTATGTGAAGCTCTTGTTGGATGAGTATAAGTTAGGCACACACACACAAGCAATCCAAGCAATATGAAATAACACAATCAAGCCAAGCATATAATAGATATGACAATAAGAAATGCAAGGCACAACACAAGCAATATATGGTATGAATGAATCAATGCTCAACACAAGCAAGTATGATATGATGATGAGTATGATGCTTTGTACAATTATAAGAGAGAGAGTGGAGTTGAGAGAAATTGGATCAAACGCTAACACAAAGATTTATTTCGAGGTTCGAGTACCCAACTCTACATCCCCGCCTACACCACCGTGTAGGATTTCCCAATCCACTATAGGAGTACCGAACTCCTCTCTCAACCTTACAAAGCCACCGAGGCTATACAACCACAATCCACCTCTACCGAAGAGGGATACGGCCCGTAGCCAACAACAAACAATAACAACAACAACCTCTACCGAAGAGGCTCACAACAAACACAATCACCTCTACCAAGAGAATCCAAACCAATACCACTCCGATCACCTCTACCGAAGAGGGATTCACAAAAGCAAGGAGGGTTTACAATAAGTGGTTACAAAGACCACAAACACAATCTTTCTTTCTTTTCTCTTTTCTTTTCCAAAAAACAAGATCCTAAATAGATTAGGATAGGTGATAGCTCAAGTGTGGAAACAAGGTGTTTTTGGAAACCAGCAACAAAGAAAAACTACTTGGGAAATCACTTGTAAATGATAGAAAATGAAAAACAAAACAATCTCCCAAAACCCTAGCTTTCTTTGATTTTCAAAAACCCAAAAACAATAAGATGAAATCTTTTTGACTTAAAAACTCTTTTAAAAACTCTTTTAAACTCTACAGAAAACTGAAAATTTTTAGCTCAAAAATTCTTATTCAAAACAATGGAGAAATGGGGTATATATAGCCCCTAGGAAAACTAGCCGTTAGGCTGAGTTGGCAGTCTGACCAACTGCCGGTCGACCGGCCCGTCGACCGCCAACGGTCAAAAATGACCGTTGGGCAATAGCGGTCGACGACCGGCCCGGTCGACCGAAACATCCTGAGAGCAGAACTCTCATCTCGGTCGACCGGCCCGGTCGACCGTCCCAGAGACTCCAAAACGTGCACAGACTTGTGCACGTCGGTCGACCGTCCCGGTCGACCGGCCTATGGTGCGGTCGACCGGTCCGGTCGACCGACTTGGCCTGACAGCCAGTCCCCAGTTCTGCACAGATACAGGATTTGAAAATAGGTCTTTTCACTCAATAAAAATCCCATAAATTCACAGTAAATCTAAAAAATAGTTTTAATCACAATAAAACTGTTTTTCTAAAAATATGTTTTTCTAAAACTTGTTTTATCATTTTACTTTGATAACCAAACTTGTGATAAAAATTTCAAGACATATATCAATCATATCAATTCATTTTGTGTCTTGCCAATTTTATCAAAAACAAACTTGTATTTTATCAAACTAGAATTTTCCAAAAACATGAATAGGGATATCAAAATAAGTTTGTTTACCAAGTTAAGCATGTATGTATAAATAGAAAACATCTACTACACATATAACATATGTAAACTTGTTTTGATCAACTATTCATAAAAACCAAATATCAAATCATAAAACGTGTGTGTTTTGTGCACTTGAGCATATCAACTAAACTAAGCTTTACAAATGGATCTAAAACTCAAACTCTAAACTAGATACCTAAGTCTTCTTGACGATCTTCATCTTCAAGTAGACTTGCTCCAAAACTCCGTGATTCTCCAAGTGCAAAGTATGATCTTTAAGCTTTTGGCACCGGAATCATCATGAATAGCTTCTAATCATCTTGTTGAAGCTAATCACCAACTAATATCCTGTTAATGATCTGAAACTTAGAAACACAAGAATATTAGTAAACATAACTTCATGAGTGTTGATCATCATCAAAACTAGAGTGAAGGCCATTGGGCCAACAACTTATTTACCGCATGTTTATAAGTACCTATGCTCTTCATACTGCCTTCTATGCATGTTTTTAGTTTCAGATTCATTGATATACATGATTTTCTGTTGTTCTTTTAATTTCTCTTATATTACTTGTCATTTTTCTGTACCTGCATACTTGGATCACATCATTTGATCATGTACATGTGTACCTGTTATGCACGCCATTTGACTTTATTATATGTACTCGCAGGGTTGGGTCTGACAACCTTGGATTCTCATGTCCAGATCCCAGAGACCGGACCTTGGTGACTTTGCTGTAGCTGATCAGAGTGCGCAACGGATCCTTCCGTGACGATCGGAGCGCAGCAGAAACTTGGATTATCGCCGCAGCTCTTTCTCTCAGTTCCTCTCCTGTTTGGTTCTCGTGACCCCTCTCGCTGCTCGTGAGCACCCTCAGCTTTTGTATATCTCTTCATATGATGTACTTTTGTATTTTCTGGTGATGTAATATTCATGTAATATTGTATCACTCTCTGTGATACCATGTACTTGTACTTTTCTGTTGGAATATATATTACCACTATGCTTCCGCACTCTGATTCTTGCCTGTACTGATCTTAGCGTATATACGTGAAGCCATTTCTGACCTGCGTATATACGTCGCAGTGATGCCTCTGTATCCGCGGGATCGGGCGTCACACAGCGGGTAGAGGTTGATGCTACTCCACTACCTTTAGTTGATTTGGTATCAGTGAGGACTTCACCGGATGTGACACTGGGTGGAGATTATATAGCCATTTTAGATACTGAACATGTTGAAAATATTGATGAGAATATTGAATTATTTGCAGATATTGGAATCAAGATAAAGCCACGAAAGTGGGTGAAGAAGCATGAATCTCAAGTCAGTGATGTGACAAGCTCAAATTGAATGTCATTGTTCTTCATGATGGTATTGATAAGGAGGTTCATATGACTTAGCCAGTTTAGCTCACTGTTGAAAATTTAGTCATAGTTGCTTGAGTTCGATGGAACTCGTTTGGATGAACTACGTGTGGCTTGATCCCGTTGGGCATGAGTACCTATGCAACCACAATGGTACAGCCAATTGGAGTTGATATAGTGCTATGTTGTGTTCGGCTCAGATTTAAAAAAATTTCAACGAGGTGGAGAACTGTGGGGAGAGAGGATAAAATCTGTTGACAGAGTTTTTTAAACTATGTTGGAGTTTATCCAAAGACCAGTGCAATCAATAGTGTCAAATATGAGAGCGTATC
>JAVJIF010020850.1:0-93147 GCA_038442645.1 Agave tequilana | reverse complement strand
GGCTACACTCTTGTGTTATACTTGGTGTTTAGCTTAAGAAGTTTTTAGTTTGCATAAATAGTTTTAATTCCGCATTAATTGACCATTAGATTGGCTTGTCACCTATTCACCCCCCTCTATGTGATTACAGAGTCACGTCCTCTCGGCGAGCCAGAGTCGCGTCCTCTCAGCGAGCCAGAGCCGCGTTTCTCCCAGCAGTTCAGAGCTGCGTCTCTCTAAAGAAGACCGTGTCTTCTGAAATGACACCTAGAGGGGGGGTGAATAGGTGTTGGCTAATCTAATAGTCACTTAATGCCTAATGATGCAAATAATGCGGAAGCTATGGCAATATGACCAAATAAAACTTCTTTTATTTTAAGCACTTATGTATAACACAAGAGTGTTGCCGAATTCCCTTTGCAGGGCTCTGGACAAGCTCCTCTAAATTCCCTTGAATGGGTTGAGGTGCCGCGTTGGCTCTCTTGGTTGAATACAAGTGTTAGCAAGCAATCCCACGCAAGTATATATCAATTATGCACAAAGTATATCTAGCATGAAAGATAAATACAAGTAATAAGCATGCAAGATATAATAAAGAACAAGGAGAGAGAAGAGAGAGATAGCAATCGCAAACACAAAGGGTTTGTTTCGAGGTTCGAGCACACTTGCTCTACATCCCCGCCTTCGACACACGAAGGTTTTCCACTATGCAAGATCCCAATGGATCTCTCCCCCGGTGCCGCAACACCTACAATCCCTCGGACTCCCAAGTCCCGTACACACGCAAGCTTCACAAGCTCGCCGAGGCCGCACCTCAAACCACCAAGAGTTCACAACCGAACTCTAACCACCAACGAGCACACTTGCCCGTCTCCTCAAAGAACAAAAAAAAGATCTTTGGTGATCACAACACTTGATCACCTAAGAGCACACTCTCACTACAACACACCTATAGGAATATATAGCAATGGATAGCTCAAGTGTGGTGTGAGAAAAGCAAGGAAAGAACTATGGTGAAAAAACTCAAAGAATCACTTTTTACACTCTCTTAATAAAAACTCCCTTTAGATGGGAAGTATTTGCTCTCTGTTTTGTGGAGAAAACTTCTGAAATGACTTAGAAAAACTGGCTCAAGAAGTCCTCAAAATCTTAGCTTCAAACAATGACAAAACCCCCTTTTATAGAGGTCAGAAAATATGACCGTTGGGGTCTGTCAGAGCTACCGGTCGACCGGCCGGCCGTCGACCTCAACGGTCGAAAATCCGACCGTTGGAGCCTCCGGTCGACCCCGAAATCCAGAGAGCAGAACTCTCTGCAGCGGTCGACCGTACGGTCGACCGGACCACTGTGCTGACAACGTGCACAAGGCTGTGCACGTCGGTCGACCCGGACGGTCGACCCGACCTAGCTGCGGTCGACCGCCCGGTCGACCGATTTGGCCTGTCATCAGTCCTCAGACTGCACAGTTAAGGGATTTGGAAATAGGTCTTTTAACTTAATAAAAATCCCATAAATTCTCAGTAAATCTAAAAAATAGTTTCAATCAAAATAAAAACTGTTTTTCTAAAAACATGTTTTTCTAAAACTTGTTTTTCCATAACTTCACAAAATACAAAAACAAGATATTTTGAACTTATTAAAGCATAGTGTGTATGGATATGATCCACTACACAATCATAATGAAATATCTATGTTTTTTGATCATAAGCTCTGAACTTGGTTTTGGTTGAAAGATATGTATGATAGAAATGCCAAAAACCAAGTATATATATTTTGTCACAAAGAAAAAATCTTTTTCTAAATAAAAAAAATTCTTTTCTAAACATATAAATAAAAATTCTTTTATGAAAGCAATTCTATCAAGTGTGTGTGTGTGATATAGACTTGAGCAATCCACCAACTATCTATCCTTTACATTTTTAACTAAACAAAAAATTAAATCTTATACCTAGACCCAAGTCTTCATCTTCTTGAAGTCTTCACTTGAAGGCTTCTCATCTTCTTGACTTGGTCCAAATGCAATCCACCGAGCTCATCTCTAGATGTGTTCTTGATGCATAGGCTCGTGAATCAACCGGTGCTAGCTTCCAACTTGTCTTTAAATCCTTTGTTGAAGCTCCACACTTACTAAGATCTTGGTAATAAATCTGTCACTAATTAAACACAAGATCATTAGTAATCATAACTTCATGAGTTGATCATCATCAAAACTAGAGTGATAGCCTTTGGGCCAACATCTTCACCTTGAAGTCCGCGTTACTTCAGCAAAGCGGAGACTACATCTCCATTTCAAAAGCCTCGCATCTTGGCAAAGAAGCAGGACTGTGTTTCTTCAATAATGAGAAGTCTATGTTACTTTGACTAAGTGAGAGTTGCGTCTCCACTTTGATATTCATGAATGAGACTCGCGTTGCTATGAGGTCCGCCTCTTTAAGGTAACATGACCTCTGCGCCTATAAGACTTGCATTCAGTCTTTGTTTCTGCAATCAATTCAGTAGTACACTGGAACAAGCAGATGACTATTCCCCTCCAGTTCAAAAGTACACCAACAACCAACTTAGAGCACTGAGGAGATCCGGACTGCGTATCGAGACACTTACAGCGATCACTTTTGGTGGCTTCAAAAGTTTAACAGTACACTCACGAAGACCAAAATTCAAACAAGATCAGGCTAAAGATATCTCAGAAGATTGCCAGTCCAGTCTTGAGAGCTTGCTGCTAGAAGAAAATCAAAAGTATTTCGAAACCCGTCCCAGTCAACTGCGGAGTTTTGAAAACATTGGAGGGGGTTCTGTAGACTGTCTAAAAATCACTGAGGATAAGTCATCAGAGAACAGAGTCTGTACTCTAGACGCGAGGCTAATCAAAGCTATTTATGCAAAGTCAAAATGCAGGGTTCAAAGCCCGCGTCTCTGCTTCATTACAGCGCCAAGACGCGTAGAGCGAAGTCCGCGTCTCCGCTTCATTACAGCGCCAAGCCGCGTGGATCAAAGTCCGCGTCTTCGCTTCACTGCATTAGTCAAAACGCAGAGTTCAAAGTCTGCGTCCCGACATCACTGCAATCTCAAGACGCAGAGCCTAAAGCTTGCATCTGACAGAGTTTGAAGCCCGCGTCTACCAAGGTTCGGAGTCGACATCCAACATGCGAAGCTCGAAACCTGCATTTCAACTATGGAGGGGCCCTGCGTCTCAGTTGTAACTGCTCTCATTATTGGGACAATTATCACCCACATAATGAGTAGAGTTAACCCCCAGTATGGAGGGTTTTCAAGGGATAGTTTTACCCCTGAAACCCCTATAAATAGCCTAATTTGCTACTGAAGAGGGGTCAAAAAATTGAAATCGGTCAGAAAATTGGAATATGTCAGAAGTTGTTGCTGAGCTTTTAGTCAAGAGATTTCAGATCAGAATTTGCAGTTGAGGAATACTAAAGAGTTCAACTCTTCTAAACAACTTGCTGAGCATAAGTTTTTGCCTCAAGTCTCTTTGAGATTTTATTAGATAGAAGTTGTGCTACCCATCCATAGTCCGAAGAGAAGATTCTCAGAAGACACTGACGTTCACACCGGTCAATGATTGAGTTGAACCTGCACAAAAAATACAGAACTTCAGAACTTTTATAACAATAGTGTAAGGTGCTCAATTCTACAGCTATAGCAAGTGGCTATGCGGGTCGTGATCCACAAGGAGGGACTAGCGATGGAAGCTTTTTAGTAAGTTCCCTTTAGGCTACAACGTATGGTAAAAGTTCTTCTTTAGTTCTTTAAAAGAAAAAGGAAAAAATTGAGTTAAAGTTGAATTAGGAAGAAGATGGTAGATTAAGAAGATGGAGAAATTAGAAAAGATATGTACAAAGAAATGAAAAAGGATTGATAAAAGAAGTGGTAGATTATGGTGTTCTAAACTAAAGAATTAAAAGAGAAGAATCTAAAAGTTACTTACCTCTTTTGGCCAAATGCTTACCTTGAATCTTTTGCAATGATGTTACCTTGAAGTGAGGCAATCATCGTATAGCCCATAAGAGTTGATTCCCGTCTCCTCCACATAATATCATCAAGACGTTGCAAGTATGAAGTGATACAGAATGAAACTAAAAATCCATCGTCATGAGCTATCGGTGGCACTCGCAAAGGCAAGGCTCTTTCGATGCTTTAAGACTCACTTGGATAGCAATTAGTACCAAAAGAAGAAAAGTAGAGAAGAAGAAGAAGAACACAAAAATAAAGTACAGATAAAAGGAGAACTACATATTCGATTTTTATAATAATAAGAGAAAAGAAGAAAATCTTACACCAGTGTCATTCTTAGCACAAGCTTCATTCTCATTCTCCTATGAAACTATGATCTCCTCTGATTTATATAAATTAAAACTAAAAATTGTATAAAAAGAAAAATAAAAACCTACACTAAAAAAGAATGAAAAAGTGGAATAAATTCTATCTCTGCATGATCGCTCACCCTGGTCTCTGAAAAACCCTGTATTTATAGGCAAAACCCAACGGGGATAGACGTAAGAAGATAGGGGGAGCAAACGCTCCCCCTAACACCCTAACAATGCCGCAGAAATGTTGGCCCAGAGGCCTTCCACTCTAGTTTTGATGATGATTAACTCATGTAGTTATGGTTACTAATAATCTTGTAATGTTTAGTTTTAGATCTCTAATCAAGATATTAGTAGGTGATTAGCTTCAACAAAGATGGTTTGGAAGCTTTTACAATGGTGATTCAAGAGCCCGAGCATCAAAGATCATATATAGCACTCGTTGGAGTCAAGCTCGGTGGATCACGATTTGGATCGAGTCGACTTGAAGACGGAGTTCATCAAGAAGACTTCGGTACCTAGTTTAGTTTATGTTTTAGATCCATTTGTAAAGTTTAGAATAGTGTGATATGCTCAAGTTCACAATACACACACGTTTTTATGTTTTGGATATTGGTTTTCAGTTTAACCGATATTGGTTTTCATGAATAGTTAAGATCAAAACAAGTTTTCATTGTTTAAATGTATATTAGATATGTTCTATATACATACATGCTTCATATCTTAGTCAAACTTATTTTGATATGCCTATTCATGAGTTTTGATGTTTTGGTATTTTAACAAAACATATATTTGGAATTAAAGTCAAAAACTATGATATGTATATGTTTCATGTATATTAGATTTCCATCCATATGCATCTTGCTTCAAAGTGTTTAAATATCATGTTTTTGTATTTCGATGAGTTTTGAAAAAAATCGGATTTCCATTTGAAAAATCCAAGTTTTAGAAAATACGATTTTTGGTTTTCGACAAAATCTGTAAGTCACAAAAATGGTTTAAAAAAGTTTGAAATTTGTGTTGAAATTTTTCACACAAGTTTGTATATCAATGTATTATGCTAAAACTATTTTTGTGGATTTTTAAGATAATAAAAACCTAAGTTTTCTGTCCCATATAGCCTTCTGCCAGGTTCTGGCGGTCGACCGGACCGGTCGACCGGACCCAGAGTCGGTCAACCGGACCGGTCGACTGACGTGCACAAAAATGTGCACGTAGCCAGCCCATTGAGCCGGTCGACCGAGCGGTCGACCGACTGGAAGCAACCCACTCTCGGGTTGCTCCGGTCGACCGGGCGGTCGACCGGCCAGAGAGCCGTTGCTCTCTAGTTCAGGGCCGGTCGACCGGTAGTTGGCAACGGTCAGAATCGACCGTTGGCCGGTCGACCGGAAGGTCAAAAACTGGCCTTATTTGCTGCCAACGGCTAGTTTTTGTTTAAGGGCTATATAAACCCCATTTGTGGTCAGTTTTCTCTAAGAATTTTTGTGCTAATATTTTTCTACTCTCCAGTATTTTTACAGCAATCAAAAGAAGTTTTGGGCTCTAAAGTTTACAATCTATTTGGTGTTTTTCTAGGGTTTGGAAAATCAAAGAAAAGTGTTTTTTGGGAAAAGTGTTTTTGATTCAACTTCTTTATCTTGATTTCAGTTTTTCCCAAGGATTTTCTTTGAGTATCTGTTTTCCATTCCTTTGGTTTTTCACACAGTTGAGCTTCATTCTATCCTATCTATAGGATCTTTGTGTTTGTGAGAAAAAGAGATTGGTTTGTGATCTTTTGATCACCAAGTTGTAAACCTTAATTATTGCTTGGCTTTGTGCCTTTCCCTCATAGTGTTTAGGAGGTTGTGCAATTGGGTTGTATCCCTCAAGTTGTGAGGTGATCCTTGTTTAGCTTTGTGCTTATCCCTCAAGTTGTGAGGTGATAGTTTTGTTGGCTTGGTGCTTAGCCTCTAGGGAGAGGTTGTGGTTGTAAAGAGAGGAGTTGGGTACTCCTAGTTATTGTATTGCCCCAAATCCTCGGTGGAGGTTCCCTGTGTGGGAGTCCTGTGTGGACAAGCTAGTGGATTCGAAATCCTTTTGGGTGAAGGCGGGGATGTAGAGCTGGGTGCTCGAACCTCGAAACAAATCTTGTTGTTTGCGCTTGATCCATTGACTCTTACTTTCTCTCTCTTTACTTTGTGCGTTGATTCATATTGCTATATCATATACATACTTGTGTGTTTGTGTGCCTCACTTATACTTAACCACGAGAGCTTTACATAGCGCCTCAACTCTTATTCAGAGGAATCAAGAGGAGTTAGTCCAGAGCCCTTCACCGGGAATTCGGCTACACTCGTTGGTTGTATTAAGTGTTGTTGTAATTAGTTTTTAAATTTCGCATTTAGTTCATTAGATTAGCCTATCACCTATTCACCCCCCCTCTAGGTGATTTCAATTGATAATCAGAGCCTACGCTCCTGATATTAGGTTTAACCACCTAGGAGTGTGATCTTGGTTGCTATCTACATTTGCATTTTTATTTGCACACATTTTGTTTGCACTCATGGATAGCCCTCCCATGTTTGATATCTTTAAAATTGACACATGGAAGATATTGATGAGTTGGCATTTAAAAGCCCTAGGATATAATGTTTACAAAGCCATTACCAAGAATCTCACCCTAATGATAGCAAGCATATAGAGGCAAATGCAATAGCCCTAAAGGCACTTAGAGCATCTCTTCATAAAGAATATTTAAATGTGTTTGCTCACTATGATTCTACTTTTACAGTATGGAGCATTTTGACTTCTCCCGAGCTACCAAAGATTATCAAAAAGAAGAGGAGATCTAGGAGAGACAAGTCCGACGAACATTGCCTCATGGTCCAAGGGAATGACCCCCTTGAGGTACAATCGGAAACTCAACTAGATGCTAGCACTAGTTCCTATTGCTATGAGTGTTTAGAAGTATAAACCATATATGTAGAACTTGCTACAAAGTGTGAAATTTTTTTGGAAAAACATGATCTTTTGAAAAAGAAGAATTTTGAACTTAATAAAGAAAATAAGGATTTGTGTTCAAGATTTGATTTGATTTTGCAAGAGAAGGAAGAGATATCTAGTGAACGTGACTCACTTAAATCTCAATTAGACCTTGCCCTAAAGGAAAATGAATTTTTGAAAAATAAAAATGATTGTGAAATAATTTTGAAGAAAAAATGAAAACTTGTCTTCAAAACTTGATTTTGTTGTAAAAGAGAATGATTCTTTGAAAATAAAAATTGCTTCAATTTCCAAGGATTTAGAAATTTGTTTAAAGAAAAATGAATCTTTGAAAATTGATATAGATTCACATGTTTGCCATGCTAGTCTAGCTTCACCTAGCACACCCATTGCATGCTCTACTTCTTCTTTAATTGAAAATGATATAAAATTGATAAAGAAGAATATGGATTGTTTAGGCTCCACTTTGAGCCATTGTGCTATTAACCATACGCGCTTGGAATCTTTGTTTCGAAAGAAACAAGTTCCATCTTTGCATGCACACCCTCCACGGCATACACATGCTCCTCACGTACACACCCATCACATGTATGCTCATGTGTACACTTGTACACATTGTGGACGTAAGGGTCACCTTGCTAAATTTTGTTATGATCGTATAAATGATTCTAATTTAGCAAATAAATTTGTTTGGGTTAGGAAAGGAACTAACCCCCATGGACCCAAAAGAGTATGGGTACCAAGACCACCCCTATTGTATTTGATGTAGGTGTGGGCTCTCGCATGACGTGAGAGTGACGGTACCTTGAGGTGGATGCGTTCCGAGGTAAAGGAAACTATTTGATGCATCACTTTCAAGGGGAGTTTGGTGGAGAAGACCACCGTGTTTTGGATACTTGGAGAGTTGCCTTTTTAGTTTTGGTGACAATCCCTTTACTTCCATTTATTGTTTACATGCTTTCATATCATCGTTTATAGCATGTTTGATGTTTATAGATTATTATGATAATGCCATGATTATTAGATCCTTGACATGCATGTATAGCAATTGAGATCACCCATATTTATATGAACCCATATGTAGTGTTCTCACTATTGTTTAGCTATTATGTATATCATAGTTCTAATAGCCTATGGATTTACATAATGATCGTATCATGTTGATTATGTCTTGTTTTATGCTTCATGATTTGATTACATGTTTAAATGTTAGTTTTCATTAAAACTAGGATATATACTTGTACATATAGTGGGCCACAAATAAATTTTTATATGTTTGTGCTTGAACGCTTATTTGTACCCATTAGATGTGCTAGTATAGTCTAGTTTTGATGATTCATGCATTTTAAACTTGTATTTCCCATTTTGGACATGTTTTATGATCATGTGTTTTCACTTCATGTATATGTCTATTTTGCCAACCTTAAGATATACATGTATACCCCTTGAGTCATTTGCTTTACATGCAAATCTTTATTATGGACTAAATTGTGTTTAGGGAGATGTATGTATACTTCTTGTTTTGCCAAAACATACATATGTCTTGAAGTATAATTGTTTTCTAAAACTTGTTTTTCCATAACTTCACAAAATACAAAAACAAGATATTTTGAACTTATTAAAGCATAGTGTGTATGGATATGATCCACTACACAATCATAATGAAATATCTATGTTTTTGATCATAAAGCTCTGAACTTGGTTTTGGTTGAAAGATATGTATGATAGAAATACCAAAAACCAAAGTATATATATTTTGTCACAAAGAAAAAATCTTTTTCTAAATAAAAAAAAATTCTTTTCTAAACATATAAATAAAAATTCTTTTATGAAAGCAATTCTATCAAGAGTGTGTGTGTGATATAGACTTGAGCAATCCACCAACTATCTATCCTTTACATTTTTAACTAAACAAAAAACTAAATCTTATACCTAGACCCAAGTCTTCATCTTCTTGAAGTCTTCACTTGAAGGCTTCTCATCTTCTTGACTTGGTCCAAATGCAATCCACCGAGCTCATCTCTAGATGTGTTCTTGATGCATAGGCTCGTGAATCAACCGGTGCTAGCTTCCAACTTGTATTTAAATCCTTTGTTGAAGCTCCACACTTACTAAGATCTTGATAATGAATCTGTCACTAATTAAACACAAGATCATTAGTAATCATAACTTCATGAGTTGATCATCATCAAAACTAGAGTGATAGGCCTTTGGGCCAACATCTTCACCTTGAAGTCCGCGTTACTTCAGCAAAGCGGAGACTACATCTCCATTTCAAAAGCCTCGCATCTGGCAAAGAAGCAGGACTGTGTTTCTTCAATAATGAGAAGTCTATGTTACTTTGACTAAGTGAGAGTTGCGTCTCCACTTTGATATTCATGAATGAGACTCGCGTTGCTATGAGGTCCGCCTCTTTAAGGCAACATGACCTCTGCGCCTATAAGACTTGCATTCAGTCTTTGTTTCTGCAATCAGTTCAGTAGTACACTGGAACAAGCAGATGACTATTCCCCTCCAGTTCAAAAGTACACCAACAACCAACTTAGAGCACTGAGGAGATCCGGACTGCGTATCGAGACACTTACAGCGATCACTTATGGTGGCTTCAAAAAGTTTAACAGTACACTCACGAAGACCAAAATTCAAACAAGATCAGGCTAAAGATATCTCAGAAGATTGCCAGTCCAGTCTTGAGAGCTTGCTGCTAGAAGAAAAATCAAAAGTATTTCGAAACCCGTCCCAGTCAACTGCAGAGTTTTGAAAACATTGGAGGGGGTTCTGTAGACTGTCTAAAAATCACTGAGGATAAGTCATCAGAGAACAGAGTCTGTACTCTAGACGCGAGGCTAATCAAAGCTATTTATGCAAAGTCAAAATGCAGGGTTCAAAGCCCGCGTCTCTGCTTCATTACAGCGCCAAGACGCGTAGAGCGAAGTCCGCGTCTCCGCTTCATTACAGCGCCAAGCCGCGTGGATCAAAGTCCGCGTCTTCGCTTCACTGCATTAGTCAAAACGCAGAGTTCAAAGTCTACGTCCCGACATCACTGCAATCTCAAGACGCAGAGCCTGAAGCTTGCATCTGACAGAGTTTGAAGCCCGCGTCTACCAAGGTTCGGAGTCGACATCCAACATGCGAAGCTCGAAACCTGCATTTCAACTATGGAGGGGCCCTGCGTCTCAGTTGTAACTGCTCTCATTATTGGGACAATTATTACCCACATAATGAGTAGAGTTACCCCCAGTATGGAGGGTTTTCAAGGGATAGTTTTACCCCTGAAACCCCTATAAATAGCCTAATTTGCTACTGAAGAGGGGTCAAAAAATTGAAATCGGTCAGAAAATTGGAATATGTCAGAAGTTGTTGCTGAGCTTTTAGTCAAGAGATTTCAGATCAGAATTTGCAGTTGAGGAATACTAAAGAGTTCAACTCTTCTAAACAACTTGCTGAGCATAAGTTTTTGCCTCAAGTCTCTTTGAGATTTTATTAGATAGAAGTTGTGCTACCCATCCATAGTCTGAAGAGAAGATTCTCAGAAGACACTGACGTTCACCGGTCAATGATTGAGTTGAACCTGCACAAAAAATACAGAACTTCAGAACTTTTATAACAATAGTGTAAGGTGCTCAATTCTACAGCTATAGCAAGTGGCTATGCGGGTCGTGATCCACAAGGAGGGACTAGCGATGGAAGCTTTTTAGTAAGTTCCCTTTTAGGCTACAACGTATGGTTAAAGTTCTTCTTTAGTTCTTTAAAAGAAAAGAAAAAAATGAGTTAAAGTTGAATTAGGAAGAAGATGGTAGATTAAGAAGATGGAGAAATTAGAAAAGATATGTACAAAGAAATGAAAAAGGATTGATAAAAGAAGTGGTAGATTATGGTGTTCTAAACTAAAGAATTAAAAGAGAAGAATCTAAAAGTTACTTACCTCTTTTGGCCAAATGCTTACCTTGAATCTTTTGCAATGATGTTACCTTGAAGTGAGGCAATCATCGTATAGCCCATAAGAGTTGATTCCCGTCTCCTCCACATAATATCATCAAGACGTTGCAAGTATGAAGTGATACAGAATGAAACTAAAAATCCATCGTCATGAGCTATCGGTGGCACTCGCAAAGGCAAGGCTCTTTCGATGCTTTAAGACTCACTTGGATAGCAATTAGTACCAAAAGAAGAAAAGTGGAGAAGAAGAAGAAGAACACAAAAAATAAAGTATAGACAAAAGGAGAACTACATATTCGATTTTTATAATAATAAGAGAAAAGAAGAAAATCTTACACCAGTGTCATTCTTAGCACAAGCTTCATTCTCATTCTCCTATGAAACTATGATCTCCTCTGATTTACATAAATTAAAACTAAAAATTGTATAAAAAGAAAAACAAAAACCTACACTAAAAAAGAATGAAAAAGTGGAATATAATCTATCTCTGCATGATCGCTCTCCCTGGTCTCTGAAAAACCCTGTATTTATAGGCAAAACCCAACGGCGATAGACGTAAGAAGATAGGGGGAGCAAACGCTCCCCTAACACCCTAACAATGCCGCAGAAATGTTGGCCCAGAGGCCTTCCACTCTAGTTTTGATGATGATTAACTCATGTAGTTATGGTTACTATTAATCTTGTAATGTTTAGTTTTAGATCTCTAATCAAGATATTAGTAGGTGATTAGCTTCAACAAAGATGGTTTGGAAGCTTTCACAATGGTGATTCAAGAGCCCGAGCAACAAAGATCATATATAGCACTCGTTGGAGTCAAGCTCGGTGGATCACGGTTTGGATCGAGTCGACTTGAAGACGGAGTTCATCAAGAAGACTTTGGTACCTAGTTTAGTTTATATTTTAGATCCATTTGTAAAGTTTAGAATAGTGTGATATGCTCAAGTTCACAATACACACACGTTTTATGTTTTTGATATTGGTTTTCGGTTTAACCGATATTGGTTTTCATGAATAGTTAAGATCAAAATAAGTTTTCATTGTTTAAATGTATATTAGATATGTTCTATATACATACATGCTTCATATCTTAGACAAACTTATTTTGATATGCCTATTCATGAGTTTTTGATGTTTTGGTATTTTAACAAAACATATATTTGGAATTAAAGTCAAAAACTATGATATGTATATGTTTCATGTATATTGGATTTCCATCCATATGCATCTTGCTTCAAAGTGTTTAAATATCATGTTTTTGTATTTCGATGAGTTTTGAAAAAAATCGGATTTCCATTTGAAAAATCCAAGTTTTAGAAAATACGGTTTTTGGTTTTCGACAAAATCTGTAAGTCACAAAAATGGTTTAAAAAGTTTGAAATTTGTGTTGAAATTTTTCACACAAGTTTGTATATCAATGTATTATGCTAAAACTATTTTTGTGAATTTTTAAGATAATAAAAACCTAAGTTTTCTGTCCCATATAGCCTTCTGCCAGGTTCTGGCGGTCGACCGGACCGGTCGACGGACCCAGAGTCGGTCGACCGGACCGGTCGACTGACGTGCACAAAAATGTACACGTAGCCAGCCCATTGAGCCGGTCGACCGAGCGGTCGACCGACTGGAAGCAACCCACTCTCGGGTTGCTCCGGTCGACCGGGCGGTCGACCGGCCAGAGAGCCGTTGCTCTCTGGTTCAGGGCCGGTCGACCGGTAGTTGGTAACGGTCAAAATTCGACCGTTGGCCGGTCGACCGGAAGGTCAAAACTAGCCTTATTTGCTGCCAACGGCAAGTTTTTGTTTAAGGGCTATATAAACCCCATTTGTGGTCAGTTTTCTATAAGAATTTTTGTGCTAATATTTTTCTACTCTCCAGTGTTTTTACAGCAATCAAAAGAAATTTTGGGCTCTAAAGTTTACAATCTATTTGGTGTTTTTCTAGGGTTTGGAAAATCAAAGAAAAGTGTTTTTGGGAAAAGTGTTTTTGATTCAACTTCTTTATCTTGATTTCAGTTTTTCCCAAGGATTTTCTTTGAGTATCTGTTTTCCATTCCTTTGGTTTTTCACACAGTTGAGCTTCATTCTATCCTATCTATAGGATCTTTGTGTTTGTGAGAAAAAGAGATTGGTTTGTGATCTTTTGATCACCAAGTTGTAAACCTTAATTATTGCTTGGCTTTGTGCCTTTCCCTCATAGTGTTTAGGAGGTTGTGCAATTGGGTTGTATCCCTCAAGTTGTGAGGTGATCCTTGTTTAGCTTTGTGCTTATCCCTCAAGTTGTGAGGTGATAGTTTTGTTGGCTTGGTGCTTAGCCTCTAGGGAGAGGTTGTGGTTGTAAAGAGAGGAGTTGGGTACTCCTAGTTATTGTATTGCCCCAAATCCTCGGTGGAGGTTCCCTGTGTGGGAGTCCTGTGTGGACAAGCTAGTGGATTCGAAATCCTTTTGGGTGAAGGCGGGGATGTAGAGCTGGGTGCTCGAACCTCGAAACAAATCTTGTTGTTTGCGCTTGATCCATTGACTCTTACTTTCTCTCTCTTTACTTTGTGCGTTGATTCATATTGCTATATCATATACATACTTGTGTGTTTGTGTGCCTCACTTATACTTAACCACGAGAGCTTTACATAGCGCCTCAACTCTTATTCAGAGGAATCAAGAGGAGTTAGTCCAGAGCCCTTCACCGGGAATTGGCTACACTCGTTGGTTGTATTAAGTGTTGTTGTAATTAGTTTTTAAATTTCGCATTTAGTTCATTAGATTAGCCTATCACCTATTCACCCCCCCTCTAGGTGATTTCAATTGATAATCAGAGCCTACGCTCCTGATATTAGGTTTAACCACCTAGGAGTGTGATCTTGGTTGCTAATCTACATTTGCATTTTCATTTGCACACATTTTGTTTGCACTCATGGATAGCCCTCCCATGTTTGATATCTTTAAAATTGACACATGGAAGATATTGATGAGTTGGCATTTAAAAGCTCTAGGATATAATGTTTACAAAGCCATTACCAAGGAATCTCACCCTAATGATAGCAAGCATATAGAGGCAAATGCAATAGCCCTAAAGGCACTTAGAGCATCTCTTCATAAAGAATATTTACATGTGTTTGCTCACTATGATTCTACTTTTACAGTATGGAGCATTTTGACTTCTCCCGAGCTACCAAAGATTATCAAAAAGAAGAGGAGATCTAGGAGAGACAAGTCCGACGAACATTGCCTCATGGTCCAAGGGAATGACCCCCTTGAGGTACAATCGGAAACTCAACTAGATGCTAGCACTAGTTCCTATTGCTATGAGTGTTTAGAAGTACAAACCATATATGTAGAACTTGCTACAAAGTGTGAAATTTTTTTGGAAAAACATGATCTTTTGAAAAAGAAGAATTTTGAACTTAATAAAGAAAATAAGGATTTGTGTTCAAGATTTGATTTGATTTTACAAGAGAAGGAAGAGATATCTAGTGAACGTGACTCACTTAAATCTCAATTAGACCTTGCCCTAAAGGAAAATGAATTTTTGAAAAATAAAAATGATTGTGAAATAATTTTGAAGAAAAATGAAAACTTGTCTTCAAAACTTGATTTTGTTGTAAAAGAGAATGATTCTTTGAAAATAAAAATTGCTTCAATTTCCAAGGATTTAGAAATTTGTTTAAAGAAAAATGAATCTTTGAAAATTGATATAGATTCACATGTTTGCCATGCTAGTGTAGCTTCACCTAGCACACCCATTGCATGCTCTACTTCTTCTTTAATTGAAAATGATATAAAATTGATAAAGAAGAATATGGATTGTTTAGGCTCCACTTTGAGCCATTGTGCTATTAACCATACGCGCTTGGAATCTTTGTTTCGAAAGAAACAAGTTCCATCTTTGCATGCACACCCTCCACGGCATACACATGCTCCTCATATACACACCCATCACATGTATGCTCATGTGTACACTTGTACACATTGTGGACGTAAGGGTCACCTTGCTAAATTTTGTTATGATCGTATAAATGATTCTAATTTAGCAAATAAATTTGTTTGGGTTAGGAAAGGAACTAACCCCCATGGACCCAAAGAGTATGGGTACCAAAGACCACCCCTATTGTATTTGATGTAGGTGTGGGCTCTCGCATGACGTGAGAGTGACGGTACCTTGAGGTGGATGCGTTCCGAGGTTAAAGGAAACTATTTGGATGCATCACTTTCAAGGGGAGTTTGGTGGAGAAGACCACCGTGTTTTGGATACTTGGAGAGTTGCCTTTTTAGTTTTGGTGACAATCCCTTTACTTCCATTTATTGTTTACATGCTTTCATATCATCGTTTATAGCATGTTTGATGTTTATAGATTATTATGATAATGCCATGATTATTAGATCCTTGACATGCATGTATAGCATTTGAGATCACCCATATTTATATGAACCCATATGTAGTGTTCTCACTATTGTTTAGCTATTATGTATATCATAGTTCTAATAGCCTATGGATTTACATAATGATCGTATCATGTTGATTTATGTCTTGTTTTATGCTTCATGATTTGATTACATGTTTAGATGTTAGTTTTCATTAAAACTAGGATATATACTTGTACATATAGTGGGCCACAAATAAATTTTTATATGTTTGTGCTTGAACGCTTATTTGTACCCATTAGATGTGCTAGTATAGTCTAGTTTTGATGATTCATGCATTTTAAACTTGTATTTCCCATTTTGGACATGTTTTATGATCATGTGTTTTCACTTCATGTATATGTCTATTTTGCCAAACCTTAAGATATACATGTATACCCCTTGAGTCATTTGCTTTACATGTAAATCTTTATTATGGACTAAATTGTGTTTAGGGAGATGTATGTATACTTCTTGTTTTGCCAAAACATACATATGTCTTGAAGTATAAATTGTTTTCTAAAACTTGTTTTTCCATAACTTCACAAAATACAAAAACAAGATATTTTGAACTTATTAAAGCATAGTGTGTATGGATATGATCCACTACACAATCATAATGAAATATCTATGTTTTTTATCATAAAGCTCTGAACTTGGTTTTGGTTGAAAGATATGTATGATAGAAATACCAAAAACCAAAGTATATATATTTTGTCACAAAGAAAAAATCTTTTTCTAAATAAAAAAAAAATTCTTTTCTAAACATATAAATAAAAATTCTTTTATGAAAGCAATTCTATCAAGAGTGTGTGTGTGATATAGACTTGAGCAATCCACCAACTATCTATCCTTTACATTTTTAACTAAACAAAAAAACTAAATCTTATACCTAGACCCAAGTCTTCATCTTCTTGAAGTCTTCACTTGAAGGCTTCTCATCTTCTTGACTTGGTCCAAATGCAATCCACCGAGCTCATCTCTAGATGTGTTCTTGATGCATAGGCTCGTGAATCACCGGTGCTAGCTTCCAACTTGTATTTAAATCCTTTGTTGAAGCTCCACACTTACTAAGATCTTGATAATGAATCTGTCGCTAATTAAACACAAGATCATTAGTAATCATAACTTCATGAGTTGATCATCATCAAAACTAGAGTGATAGGCCTTTGGGCCAACATCTTCACCTTGAAGTCCGCGTTACTTCAGCAAAGCGGAGACTACATCTCCATTTCAAAAGCCTCGCATCTTGGCAAAGAAGCAGGACTGTGTTTCTTCAATAATGAGAAGTCTATGTTACTTTGACTAAGTGAGAGTTGCGTCTCCACTTTGATATTCATGAATGAGACTCGCGTTGCTATGAGGTCCGCCTCTTTAAGGCAACATGACCTCTGCGCCTATAAGACTTGCATTTAGTCTTTGTTTCTGCAATCAGTTCAGTAGTACACTGGAACAAGCAGATGACTATTCCCCTCCAGTTCAAAAGTACACCAACAACCAACTTAGAGCACTGAGGAGATCCGGACTGCGTATCGAGACACTTACAGCGATCACTTATGGTGGCTTCAAAAAGTTTAACAGTACACTCACGAAGACCAAAATTCAAACAAGATCAGGCTAAAGATATCTCAGAAGATTTCCAGTCCAGTCTTGAGAGCTTGCTGCTAGAAGAAAAATCAAAAGTATTTCGAAACCCGTCCCAGTCAACTGCAGAGTTTTGAAAACATTGGAGGGGGTTCTGTAGACTGTCTAAAAATCACTGAGGATAAGTCATCAGAGAACAGAGTCTGTACTCTAGACGCGAGGCTAATCAAAGCTATTTATGCAAAGTCAAAATGCAGGGTTCAAAGCCCGCGTCTCTGCTTCATTACAGCGCCAAGACGCGTAGAGCGAAGTCCGCGTCTCCGCTTCATTACAGCGCCAAGCCGCGTGGATCAAAGTCCGCGTCTTCGCTTCACTGCATTAGTCAAAACGCAGAGTTCAAAGTCTACGTCCCGACATCACTGCAATCTCAAGACGCAGAGCCTGAAGCTTGCATCTGACAGAGTTTGAAGCCCGCGTCTACCAAGGTTCGGAGTCGACATCCAACATGCGAAGCTCGAAACCTGCATTTCAACTATGGAGGGGCCCTGCGTCTCAGTTGTAACTGCTCTCATTATTGGGACAATTATTACCCACATAATGAGTAGAGTTAACCCCCAGTATGGAGGGTTTTCAAGGGATAGTTTTACCCCTGAAACCCCTATAAATAGCCTAATTTGCTACTGAAGAGGGGTCAAAAAATTGAAATCGGTCAGAAAATTGGAATATGTCAGAAGTTGTTGCTGAGCTTTTAGTCAAGAGATTTCAGATCAGAATTTGCAGTTGAGGAATACTAAAGAGTTCAACTCTTCTAAACAACTTGCTGAGCATAAGTTTTTGCCTCAAGTCTCTTTGAGATTTTATTAGATAGAAGTTGTGCTACCCATCCATAGTCCGAAGAGAAGATTCTCAGAAGACACTGACGTTCACCGGTCAATGATTGAGTTGAACCTGCACAAAAAATACAGAACTTCAGAACTTTTATAACAATAGTGTAAGGTGCTCAATTCTACAGCTATAGCAAGTGGCTATGCGGGTCGTGATCCACAAGGAGGGACTAGCGATGGAAGCTTTTTAGTAAGTTCCCTTTTAGGCTACAACGTATGGTTAAAGTTCTTCTTTAGTTCTTTAAAAGAAAAGAAAAAAATTGAGTTAAAGTTGAATTAGGAAGAAGATGGTAGATTAAGAAGATGGAGAAATTAGAAAAGATATGTACAAAGAAATGAAAAAGGATTGATAAAAGAAGTGGTAGATTATGGTGTTCTAAACTAAAGAATTAAAAGAGAAGAATCTAAAAGTTACTTACCTCTTTTGGCCAAATGCTTACCTTGAATCTTTTGCAATGATGTTACCTTGAAGTGAGGCAATCATCGTATAGCCCATAAGAGTTGATTCCCGTCTCCTCCACATAATATCATCAAGACGTTGCAAGTATGAAGTGATACAGAATGAAACTAAAAATCCATCGTCATGAGCTATCGGTGGCACTCGCAAAGGCAAGGCTCTTTCGATGCTTTAAGACTCACTTGGATAGCAATTAGTACCAAAAGAAGAAAAGTAGAGAAGAAGAAGAAGAACACAAAAAATAAAGTATAGACAAAAGGAGAACTACATATTCGATTTTTATAATAATAAGAGAAAAGAAGAAAATCTTACACCAGTGTCATTCTTAGCACAAGCTTCATTCTCATTCTCCTATGAAACTATGATCTCCTCTGATTTACATAAATTAAAACTAAAAATTGTATAAAAAGAAAAACAAAAACCTACACTAAAAAAGAATGAAAAAGTGGAATATAATCTATCTCTGCATGATCGCTCTCCCTGGTCTCTAAAAAACCCTGTATTTATAGGCAAAACCCAACGGGGATAGACGTAAGAAGATAGGGGGAGCAAACGCTCCCCCTAACACCCTAACAATGCCGCAGAAATGTTGGCCCAGAGGCCTTCCACTCTAGTTTTGATGATGATTAACTCATGTAGTTATGGTTACTATTAATCTTGTAATGTTTAGTTTTAGATCTCTAATCAAGATATTAGTAGGTGATTAGCTTCAACAAAGATGGTTTGGAAGCTTTCACAATGGTGATTCAAGAGCCCGAGCAACAAAGATCATATATAGCACTCATTGGAGTCAAGCTCGGTGGATCACGGTTTGGATCGAGTCGACTTGAAGACGGAGTTCATCAAGAAGACTTTGGTACCTAGTTTAGTTTATATTTTAGATCCATTTGTAAAGTTTAGAATAGTGTGATATGCTCAAGTTCACAATACACACACGTTTTATGTTTTTGATATTGGTTTTCGGTTTAACCGATATTGGTTTTCATGAATAGTTAAGATCAAAATAAGTTTTCATTGTTTAAATGTATATTAGATATGTTCTATATACATACATGCTTCATATCTTAGACAAACTTATTTTGATATGCCTATTCATGAGTTTTGATGTTTTGGTATTTTAACAAAACATATATTTGGAATTAAAGTAAAAAACTATGATATGTATATGTTTCATGTATATTGGATTTCCATCCATATGCATCTTGCTTCAAAGTGTTTAAATATCATGTTTTTGTATTTCGATGAGTTTTGAAAAAAATCGGATTTCCATTTGAAAAATCCAAGTTTTAGAAAATACGGTTTTTGGTTTTCGACAAAATCTGTAAGTCACAAAAATGGTTTAAAAAGTTTGAAATTTGTGTTGAAATTTTTCACACAAGTTTGTATATCAATGTATTATGCTAAAACTATTTTTGTGAATTTTTAAGATAATAAAAACCTAAGTTTTCTGTCCCATATAGCCTTCTGCCAGGTTCTGGCGGTCGACCGGACCGGTCGACCGGACCCAGAGTCGGTCGACCGGACCGGTCGACTGACGTGCACAAAAATGTACACGTAGCCAGCCCATTGAGCCGGTCGACCGAGCGGTCGACCGACTGGAAGCAACCCACTCTCGGGTTGCTCCGGTCGACCGGGCGGTCGACCGGCCAGAGAGCCGTTGCTCTCTGGTTCAGGGCCGGTCGACCGGTAGTTGGTAACGGTCAAAATTCGACCGTTGGCCGGTCGACCGGAAGGTCAAAACTAGCCTTATTTGCTGCCAACGGCAAGTTTTTGTTTAAGGGCTATATAAACCCCATTTGTGGTCAGTTTTCTATAAGAATTTTTGTGCTAATATTTTTCTACTCTCCAGTGTTTTTACAGCAATCAAAAGAAATTTTGGGCTCTAAAGTTTACAATCTATTTGGTGTTTTTCTAGGGTTTGAAAAATCAAAGAAAAGTGTTTTTGGGAAAAGTGTTTTTGATTCAACTTCTTTATCTTGATTTCAGTTTTCCCAAGGATTTTCTTTGAGTATCTGTTTTCCATTCCTTTGGTTTTTCACACAGTTGAGCTTCATTCTATCCTATCAATAGGATCTTTGTGTTTGTGAGAAAAAGAGATTGGTTTGTGATCTTTTGATCACCAAGTTGTAAACCTTAATTATTGCTTGGCTTTGTGCCTTTCCCTCATAGTGTTTAGGAGGTTGTGCAATTGGGTTGTATCCCTCAAGTTGTGAGGTGATCCTTGTTTAGCTTTGTGCTTATCCCTCAAGTTGTGAGGTGATAGTTTTGTTGGCTTGGTGCTTAGCCTCTAGGGAGAGGTTGTGGTTGTAAAGAGAGGAGTTGGGTACTCCTAGTTATTGTATTGCCCCAAATCCTCGGTGGAGGTTCCCTGTGTGGGAGTCCTGTGTGGACAAGCTAGTGGATTCGAAATCCTTTTGGGTGAAGGCGGGGATGTAGAGCTGGGTGCTCGAACCTCGAAACAAATCTTGTTGTTTGCGCTTGATCCATTGACTCTTACTTTCTCTCTCTTTACTTTGTGCGTTGATTCATATTGCTATATCATATACATACTTGTGTGTTTGTGTGCCTCACTTATACTTAACCACGAGAGCTTTACATAGCGCCTCAACTCTTATTCAGAGGAATCAAGAGGAGTTAGTCCAGAGCCCTTCACCGGGAATTCGGCTACACTCGTTGGTTGTATTAAGTGTTGTTGTAATTAGTTTTTAAATTTCGCATTTAGTTCATTAGATTAGCCTATCACCTATTCACCCCCCCTCTAGGTGATTTCAATTGATAATCAGAGCCTACGCTCCTGATATTAGGTTTAACCACCTAGGAGTGTGATCTTGGTTGCTAATCTACATTTGCATTTTCATTTGCACACATTTTGTTTGCACTCATGGATAGCCCTCCCATGTTTGATATCTTTAAAATTGACACATGGAAGATATTGATGAGTTGGCATTTAAAAGCTCTAGGATATAATGTTTACAAAGCCATTACCAAGGAATCTCACCCTAATGATAGCAAGCATATAGAGGCAAATGCAATAGCCCTAAAGGCACTTAGAGCATCTCTTCATAAAGAATATTTACATGTGTTTGCTCACTATGATTCTACTTTTACAGTATGGAGCATTTTGACTTCTCCCGAGCTACCAAAGATTATCAAAAAGAAGAGGAGATCTAGGAGAGACAAGTCCGACGAACATTGCCTCATGGTCCAAGGGAATGACCCCCTTGAGGTACAATCGGAAACTCAACTAGATGCTAGCACTAGTTCCTATTGCTATGAGTGTTTAGAAGTACAAACCATATATGTAGAACTTGCTACAAAGTGTGAAATTTTTTTGGAAAAACATGATCTTTTGGAAAAGAAGAATTTTGAACTTAATAAAGAAAATAAGGATTTGTGTTCAAGATTTGATTTGATTTTGCAAGAGAAGGAAGAGATATCTAGTGAACGTGACTCACTTAAATCTCAATTAGACCTTGCCCTAAAGGAAAATGAATTTTTGAAAAATAAAAATGATTGTGAAATAATTTTGAAGAAAAATGAAAACTTGTCTTCAAAACTTGATTTTGTTGTAAAATAAAATGATTCTTTGAAAATAAAAATTGCTTCAATTTCAAAGGATTTAGAAATTTGTTTAAAGAAAAATGAATCTTTGAAAATTGATATAGATTCACATGTTTGCCATGCTAGTGTAGCTTCACCTAGCACACCCATTGCATGCTCTACTTCTTCTTTAATTGAAAATGATATAAAATTGATAAAGAAGAATATGGATTGTTTAGGCTCCACTTTGAGCCATTGTGCTATTAACCATACGCGCTTGGAATCTTTGTTTCGAAAGAAACAAGTTCCATCTTTGCATGCACACCCTCCACGGCATACACATGCTCCTCACGTACACACCCATCACATGTATGCTCATGTGTACACTTGTACACATTGTGGACGTAAGGGTCACCTTGCTAAATTTTGTTATGATCGTATAAATGATTCTAATTTAGCAAATAAATTTGTTTGGGTTAGGAAAGGAACTAACCCCCATGGACCCAAAAGAGTATGGGTACCAAAGACCACCCCTATTGCATTTGATGTAGGTGTGGGCTCTCGCATGACGTGAGAGTGACGGTACCATGAGGTGGATGCGTTCCGAGGTTAAAGGAAACTATTTGGATGCATCACTTTCAAGGAGAGTTTGGTGGAGAAGACCACCGTGTTTTGGATACTTGGAGAGTTGCCTTTTCGGTTTTGGTAACAATCCCTTTACTTCCATTTATTGTTTACATGCTTTCATATCATCGTTTATAGCATGTTTGATGTTTATAGATTATTATGATAATGCCATGATTATTAGATCCTTGACATGCATGTATAGCATTTGAGATCACCCATATTTATATGGACCCATATGTAGTGTTCTCACCATTGTTTAGCTATTATGTATATCATAGTTCTAATAGCCTATGGATTTACATAATGATCGTATCATGTTGATTTATGTCTTGTTTTATGCTTCATGATTTGACTACATGTTTAGATGTTAGTTTTCATTAAAACTAGGATATATACTTGTACATATAGTGGGCCACAAATAAATTTTTATATGTTTGTGCTTGAACGCTTATTTGTACCCATTAGATGTGCTAGTATAGTCTAGTTTTGATGATTCATGCATTTTAAACTTGTATTTTCCATTTTGGACATGTTTTATGATCATGTGTTTTCACTTCATGTATATGTCTATTTTGCCAAACCATAAGATATACATGTATACCCCTTGAGTCATTTGCTTTACATGCAAATCTTTATTATGGACTAAATTGTGTTTAGGGAGATGTATGTATACTTCTTGTTTTGCCAAAACATACATATGTCTTGAAGTATAAATTGTTTTAATGAAAATTTAGGTTTGACGATTTTCATGTTTTCATGTTTTAAAGGAATTTCAATTGAGCTTGATTGCATATTTTCATGATAATATGCTTCACATATATCTTGTACACTCACCTCACTTATTGTTTTCTCATGATTTTGTTTCATGAGTATGATATGGGCTATATAGATTTTGAGTGTTTAGTGACCATGTGATTTACATGTTTTTCATGAAATATAATTTTGTTTTATTCCTTTCTTGAAGGATTTCGTAATAGTTTTCAAGATTTTCCATTTAACTAGTTGCGGTATTCTTCACATGGTAGAGTTTTCAAACATATATTATTTTCAAACCTATTTTTGAAAACCCTATCCAATTACGGGCGGTTGGTTGGGCGACCATGCCTTGTTTGTTAATATTGAAAATCTTTTAAACATGTGCATGAAATGTGTGGATAGGATTATGAGTTATACACTTGATATTATCGTTGTTTCAATTGGTATCATTGGATCTTTTTAATTAGTATCAATATTGACATTTTTGTATACTCATATAATTTTTTTATGTATGTATGCTTAGACTTCAAATAGTATCAATTTCGATTGGTATCTAATTTTCATACATATATATGTTTTATTTGTGCTCAAGGATATCACAAATTGTAGTTTTACAAAATCAAGCTTATCATAACCAAAAACTTGATTTTTAATGACTATCATGTTTCAATTGATTAGTTTTCAATTGGTATACTAATACAAACTTATGCATCGTTTTATTTGGTATTTCATAAAGGGGGAGAAAACTCGTATTTCATCTTTCAATTGGTATTTTGTTTACCATTGGTTTTGTATTCCACTCCCATACTTTATGATGAAAAATGATTGAAAAATTAATATTGATTTTTTATTTTGGTATCATATGCTTTTTAATGAAAAAAATTATCTTCAATTGGTATCCATATATTTCAATTGGTATTATTGATCTATTCATTTCAATTGGTAAATTTAAATTGGTATCAAAATTTTTTTTTCAATTGGTATCATATTGGAAGAATATGTTTTATTGTTTACTTGGACCCCTTTGTTGATGATTGACAAAAAGGGGGAGAATTGTTTAGTATTTGAGTTTATATGCATGATTTTTTTATGCATGATTTTTATTTGTTTATTTACGAAAAGGGGGAGAAGTATCTTGTTGTTTTTGTTTTATACTTCTCTTATTGGAATGTTTTATTGATATCAAGAATTTTTATATTGATTATCTTCTAATTGGTATCAAGAGCATTATTTAAGAACTTGTTTATGTAAAAGAAGAAATAATTTATTTTGGTAGTAAAAGTTTATTTTATGCATGTAGATGTATTTCATGTTTGGTATCATGAGCATGTTTAGTATTTGGTATTAAAAGCTTGTTTTTATGCATATTTATGCATGCTCATGTTTAATATTCATTGCATATCTTATTGTTTACTGCTATGCATGAGTTAAGGGGGAGCTTCTTTGAAGCTTAACTTTAATCCATGCATATAAAACTCCCTGAGTTTTGTCATCATCAAAAAGGGGGAGATTGTTGGCCCAGAGGCCTTCCACTCTAGTTTTGATGATGATTAACTCATGTAGTTATGGTTACTAATAATCTTGTAATGTTTAGTTTCAGATCTCTAATCATGATATTAGTAGGTGATTAGCTTCAACAAAGATGGTTTGGAAGCTTTCACAATGGTGATTCAAGAGCCCGAGCATCAAAGATCATATAAAGCACTCGTTGGAGTCAAGCTCGGTGGATCACGGTTTGGATCGAGTCGACTTGAAGAAGGAGTTCGTCAAGAAGACTTCGGTACCAAGTTTAGTTTATATTTTAGATCCATTTGTAAAGTTTAGAATAGTGTGATATGCTCAAGTTCACAACACACACACGTTTTATGTTTTGGATATTGGTTTTCGGTTTAATCTATATTGGTTTTCATGAATAGTTAAGATCAAAACAAGTTTTCATTGTTTAAATGTATATTAGATATGTTCTATATACATACATGCTTCATATTTTAGATAAACTTATTTTGATATGTCTATTCATGAGTTTTGATGTTTTGGTATTTTAACAAAACATATATTTGGAATTAAAGTCAAAAACTATGATATGTATATGTTTCATGTATATTGGATTTCTATCCATATGCATCTTGCTTCAGAGTGTTTAAATATCATGTTTTTGTATTTGGATGAGTTTTGAAAAAATCGGATTTCCATTTGAAAAATCCAAGTTTTAGAAAATACGGTTTTTGGTTTTCGGCAAAATCTGTAAGTCACAAAAATGGTTTAAAAAGTTTGAAATTTGTGTTGAAATTTTTCACACAAGTTTGTATATCAATGTATTATGCTAAAACTATTTTTGTAGATTTTTAGAGATTTTATGAGAATTTTTAAGATAATAAAAACCTAAGTTTTCTGTCCCATATAGCCTTCTGCCAAGTTCTGGCGGTTGACCGGACCAAGAGTCAGTTGACCGGATCAGTCGACCGACGTGCACAAAAATGTGCACGCAGCCAGCCCATTGAGCCAGTCGACCGAGCGGTCGACCGACTGGAAGCAACCCACTCTCGGGTTGCTCCGATCGACGGGACAGTCGACCGGCCAGAGAGCCGTTGCTCTCTGGTTCAGGGCCCGGTCGACCGGGCGGTCGACCGGTAGTTGGCAACGGTCAGAATTCGACCATTGGCCGGTCGACTGGCCGGTCGACCGGAAGGTCAAAACTGGCCTTATTTGCTGCCAATGGCTAGTTTTTGTTTAAGGGCTATATAAACCCCATTTGTGGCCAGTTTTCTCTAAGAATTTTTGTGCTAATATTTTTCTACTCTCCAGTGTTTTTACAGCAATCAAAAGAAGTTTTGGGCTCTAAAGTTTACAATCTATTTGGTGTTTTTCTAGGGTTTGGAAAATCAAAGAAAAGTGTTTTTGATTCAACTTCCTTATCTTGATTTCAGTTTTTCCCAAGGATTTTCTTTGAGTATCTGTTTTCCATTCCTTTGGTTTTTCACACACTTGAGCTTCATTCTATCTTATCTATAGGATCTTTGTGTTTGTGAGAAAAAGAGATTGGTTTGTGATCTTTTGATCACCAAGTTGTAAACCCTAATTATTGCTTGGCTTTGTGCCTTTCCCTCATAGTGTTGAGGAGGTTGTGCAATTGGGTTGTATCCCTCAAGTTGTGAGGTGATCCTTGTTTAGCTTTGTGCTTATCCCTCAAGTTGTGAGGTGATAGTTTTGTTGGCTTGGTGCTTAGCCTCTAGGGAGAGGTTGTGGTTGTAAAGAGAGGAGTTGGGTACTCCTAGTTATTGTATTGCCCCAAATCCTCGGTGGAGGTTCCCTGTATGGGAGTCCTGTGTGGACAAGCTAGTGGATTCGAAATCCTTCTGGGTGAAGGCGGGGATGTAGAGCTGGGTGCTCGAACCTCGAAACAAATCTTGTTGTTTGCGCTTGATCCATTAACTCTTACTTTCTCTCTCTTTACTTTGTGTGTTGATTCATATTTCTATATCATATACATGCTTGTGTGTTTGTGTGCCTCACTTATACTTAACCACGAGAGCTTTACATAGCACCTCAACTCTTATTCAGAGGAATCAAGAGGAGTTAGTCCAGAGCCCTTCACCGGGAATTCGGCTACACTCGTTGGTTGTATTAAGTGTTGTTGTAATTAGTTTTTAAATTCCACATTTAGTTCATTAGATTAGCCTATCACCTATTCACCCCCCCTCTAGGTGATTTCAAGAAATACAGCGAAGGCCGTGTTTCCACGGCCTTGCTATGGGCATGTGGCCACAGCCGCGGGGTGGATCTTCCTGGCTTCGAGATTTGACTTTATCTTCAGCTGGATTTTAAGTTTTATTTCCAGAATTGTGACGAAATGGCCTTTGATCTTTGGCTTCAACCGATTGATTTGTAAGAATTTGTTCAAACTGGTTTTCAACCGATCTGAACTGACCAGATCTGCCCTGATTTACTGACTTCGAATTAATTTTGATTTAGATCAGAATTTGATGGGCTTTTAGGCTCATTTCTCTTCCTCTCCTTTTAGGAATGGGCCTGCAAATAAATTAAACAATAATTAGGAAAAAGCAGAGTTTATTTTATAATATGTAAGAGAATATGATAATGAATGTGCAATATTAGTGACCGATCACACCCCTATACCTATCTTCCTCAAGCAAAACAACTAAACAGAAAATTATTAGACCATTTCGCAGGTCATACGATTGCACTGAGCATGTGCAACAAGCCGTTAAACCTCTAGGTTTTTCCTAGAGGACGATTTTTGTCTCGTGAGGGTTTCTAGTGGATTACACCCACAAAATCCGTAAAGAAAGAGAAAAAATGTTAGTATTTTGAAAACACATTTTGAAAGAAAAATATTTGAAATATTATTGTAAGGTTTAAGTAATCTATAAGTTTATAGGAAAATCGAATTTTTCATTCCTAAACTTTGTCTCTATTCAAAATTTGTTATCAATCAAAGTAAGAAGTCAAATTGTACTTCTCATCTAGTCTATTACTTTACCCTAAGTCATATGCACCTTATGACTGTGAAAATTTTGACTAAGGGTTCTTTAACTCTAACTCTTATGCCTTATTTATTCTTATATTATATATATATTTTTTATTTTTGGTGGTATTATTCCTTAATTCTATTAGGCTTTCTAATCTGCCCATGTAACGAGCCTTTAATCGGTGACCCCCAAATCAAACGGTCTTAGGGCACCGGGTGAGAAAACACCCCATGAACTTAAGGACTCGAGCAAATAAGGCCACAAAAAGAATTTTATTATATGAACCGCTTTTAGGCGTGAATACTTATGTTTTAGTGGCACAAATATCCAGCTGAATCAGAGGATTTTTATATATATATGTTTTCTCAAACTTATCTAATCATCTTTCGCATAAATACCAAGGCTTACTTAGGCCAAAGCACCTAGCTAATCAATAATTAGATTTGTTCATCTTTCATAGATATATTTTTTTCTTTTTTTTTTTAATATAAGGCATAAGAATCTTTATTTTTGAACCTAAGTGTGTAAGTGTATAAGTTGTGCATATTTCTTCAAGGTAAAGATCAAGACTAAATTACTTTCACAAACTTTCTTCCTATCCTTAGAAATCAAACAAATAATCTTATTTTGACCAAGTATAAGAATCGTAATTATGATTCTCTATTTCTTAAAATTGACTTAATTTCTTACAAAAAATATGTCAAAATATTGTTTCTATTTAAAAAAGTATTTAAAAGTAAAGAAAATGTTAAAAAAATTTTATAATAAAAAGGATAGTAAAAAGGAAAACCTAAGTTATGTTAGACCCTCCCCCACACCTATCTCATGCATTGTCCTCAATGAATGAATTAATGCATAGATGCATGAAAAAGAAGAAAGGGAAGAAAAATATTATCTTAAGGTGGTGGTTCCGGTGGTAGTCTGATTGGTCCACAAAATGCGGCCCAATCGAATTTTCGTTGAGATTGGAGGAACCCACTGTTGGAACCTATTTCGATGAAGACGTTCGTGACGATCAAATTCATTTGGAGCTCTACACATGACGAATCAAGAGTCCGACATGATCAAGTTGTGCCAAAGAGGGTTGAGATGTTGTGGTTTGTAAAGAAGATATAGCATGTAAAAGCCTTGATACAAACTTACAACACATAGTCCTGTTAGTCGACTTATCCCAATATCAAGTTGACTAATCAGTTGTCTAGTCGACTTACCCAAAGTTCAAGTCGACTAAGTTTTGTGTCCTGAAACAGACCAACTCTCTGTTTGTCAAATTAGTCGACCAAACAGTAACCAAGTCGACTAATCCATTTTCTAGTCGACTTATAGAAAACACCTAGTCGACTAATCCCTTGACTCAGTCGACTATAAAGCAGTTGCAGTCGACTTGAGGTAGTTATCCAGAAACCTGTTCTGCCAACAGACATATACCTAGTCGACTACTTGCTAAACCTAGTCGACTAATAGTAGAAGTTTTGCCTAGTCTAGTCGACTAACTCAGAACCCTAGTCGACTATAGGCAGTTTCTGACTGTTGGACAGTTTCTGTTATCTGATCCTTTTGGCAACGTTTCCCAATGTCCATATCATCTGAATTGGTCCTATAACTACCCTAACTTACCCTAGTCTACAGCTATAAATAGGAAAGTTATACCAAAGGCCAATTGCCAAGAGTTTCATTCAGTTTTCAAAAGCCAAATTTCAGAAAACCTGAAAACTGATTTTCTAACTTCTGTTCTTCACCAAAAGACAATTCCATTAGTGAAGTTCTCTGAAGTTCATTTTTCCTATACAGTACCTTGTCCACATACACATCTGTACCAAGGCTATAGGAAAAGAGTTGTAAATTTTCAAAGTGTTCATTTGTACACGGGAGGCTTCTTGGTTGAAGAGGCAAGTTGTACAAGGTGACCATTGTACACGGGAGGCTTCTTGGTTGAAGAAGTAGTTGTACAAAGGTAAAAGGTGTTCTCTTGGTGGAAGAGAAGGTGTACACATTTGGAGAAGGGGATTCGACAAGTGGTGTACATGTTGTATTGATTTTGGGTGGCAAGATCAAGGATAAAGGAAAATCTCAAGAGGGTGGATTGGGGACTGGATGTAGGTCACAAGGACCGAACCAGGATAAATCTCTTTGTTTGCGTTTGCATTTTCTGAGATTTGTTTTCTTTACTTGCAAGTTTACTTATTTGCTTAACAATTAATCCTTCCTGTCAAGTGTTGTGTTGATTTGATTATAGATCCTACATTTGGTATAAGAGCGGGACCCAACAATTGGTATCAGAGCCCTGCATACCCTGAACCAGCGTACAAGCTCGGGTACAAGTCAACAATAAGGATGGCAACGGAGTTTTCATCATCCCAATACAAGGAAGGACATTCTACACAACGTCCACCACTATTTGACGGAACCAACTACAACTATTGGAAGTGTAGAATGAAGATCTACTTGCAGTCAATCAACTACGACCTTTGGAACATCGTAGAAGCGACGTACACCAAGCCTACAACCAACTACAACGCTTGGAGTGAAGATCAAAAGAAGAACGCCAACCTTGACGCCAAAGCAATGAATGCTCTATTCTGTGCCCTTACCAAAGAAGAGTTCAACCGAGTGTCAACAGCAACTTCTGCACATCAAATTTGGCATACTCTTCAGGTAACACATGAAGGCACTAGTAAAGTTAAGAAGTCTAAAATTTCTGTTCTTGTCCACAGGTTTGAGTTATTCAAAATGGAGGAGAATGAAACCATATCCGAAATGGTTACAAGATTCACCGACATTACCAATACACTTGCATCCCTTGGAAAGGACTACACCCAAGTCGAAAGAGTTCGAAAGATCCTTCGTGCACTTACACCAGAATGGGAGAAGAAGACAACCGCCATTGAAGAGGCGAATGATCTCTCAACTATGACATTAGAAAACCTAATCGGTAATCTAATGGCATACGAAGTGCAGTTAGAAGAAAGGAAGAAGGACCAAGAACGACAACACCGTTTAAAGAAGAAAGAACTCGCCTTCCATGCATCTTCCGACACGGACAATGATGACGAAGAGGAGATGGCAATGCTTTCAAAGAAGTTCAGAAAATTTCTTAAGAAAGGTAAATTTAAATGTTTCAATTGTGATAAACCAGGACATATGAAGATGGACTGTCCTTTGCTCAAGAAGAAAGAAAAGTACAAGAGTAAGAAGTTCAGAAAGAAGAAGAACTACGAAGCATCTTCAGAACATAGTGATTCCTCATCTTCTGATGAAGAAGAATCCACTGAACATGTTAACTTATGTTACATGGCCATAGAAGATGAAGAGGTATCGTTTTCTGAACTATCTGATGCATTTAATGAATTATTTCTTGATCTGAAAAATGAAAAACTGAAAAACAGATTTTTGTTAAAAGAAAATGAGAAACTTTTACAGGAAAATTCTGTTTATGCATTACAATGTTCTTCTATAAATTCTCAACAAGATGAAACTGAAAATGTCATATCATCTTTGAAATCTGAAAATGAGAAGTTTATAAAAGAAAACATTTTTCTGAAAATGGAAATTAAATCTTTGAATGATAGAATATTTATATTAGATAAAGATATGTTAGTTTTCAAGAAGAAATATGAAGATCTTATGCAAAATGTGACTAAGTTTAATAAAGGAAAAGAAAATTTGAATGCTGTATTATCTTTTCAGAAATTGTCACATGATAATCATGGTATTGGATATATTGCAAAATCTTCATGTTATAATTCATATAGTTCTTGTGTTAAAAGAAAGACTAAGAAAAGTAAGTTTATATGGATTCCAAAGAATTTAAATATTTATGATAAAAATACATATATTGCTTCATACATGCATGATATATGTGATTCTTGCAATTATGTATATACTAATAGGTGGAAACCAAATTCTAAATGGATTTGGAGTCCTAAAGGTTAGATATAATCTTTTATATTTGGTACCAACTAACGTTTATTTTGCAGGTACCATATAAAAGTTATTATATATATATGTACTAATATATTTGTTGCAGGGGGAGAACAAAATATTTTTATATCTGTTATAACCCATTTCTGCAGGGGGAGGAAAAGATAACATATTTTTTACAGGGGGAGGACATGCACACACAAAGCGTCGTCATCAAAAAGGGGGAGAATGTTGGAACCTATTTCGATGAAGACGTTCGTGACGATCAAATTCATTTGGAGCTCTACACATGACGAATCAAGAGTCCGACATGATCAAGTTGTGCCAAAGAGGGTTGAGATGTTGTGGTTTGTAAAGAAGATATAGCATGTAAAAGCCTTGATACAAACTTATAACACATAGTCCTGTTAGTCGACTTATCCCAATATCAAGTCGACTAATCAGTTGTCTAGTCGACTTACCCAAAGTTCAAGTCGACTAAGTTTTGTGTCCTGAAACAGACCAACTCTCTGTTTGTCAAATTAGTCGACCAAACAGTAACCAAGTCGACTAATCCATTTTCTAGTCGACTTATAGAAAACACCTAGTCGACTAATCCCTTGACTCAGTCGACTATAAAGCAGTTGCAGTCGACTTGAGGTAGTTATCCAGAAACCTGTTCTGCCAACAGACATATACCTAGTCGACTACTTGCTAAACCTAGTCGACTAATAGTAGAAGTTTTGCCTAGTCTAGTCGACTAACTCAGAACCCTAGTCGACTATAGGCAGTTTCTGACTGTTGGACAGTTTCTGTTATCTGATCCTTTTGGCAACGTTTCCCAATGTCCATATCATCTGAATTGGTCCTATAACTACCCTAACTTACCCTAGTCTACAACTATAAATAGGGAAGTTATACCAAAGGCCAATTGCCAAGATTTCATTCAGTTTTCAAAAGCCAAATTCCAGAAAACCTGAAAACTGATTTTCTAACTTCTGTTCTTCACCAAAAGACAATTCCATTAGTGAAATTCTCTGAAGTTCATTTTTCCTATACAGTACCTTGTCCACATACACATCTGTACCAAGGCTATAGGAAAAGAGTTGTAAATTCTCAAAGTGTTCATTTGTACACGGGAGGCTTCTTGGTTGAAGAGGCAAGTTGTACAAGGTGACCATTGTACACGGGAGGCTTCTTGGTTGAAGAAGTAGTTGTACAAAGGTAAAAGGTGTTCTCTTGGTGGAAGAGAAGGTGTACACATTTGTAGAAGGGGATTCGACAAGTGGTGTACATGTTGTATTGATTTTGGGTGGCAAGATCAAGGATAAAGGAAAATCTCAAGCGGGTGGCTTGGGGACTGGATGTAGGTCACAAGGACCGAACCAGGATAAATCTCTTTGTTTGCGTTTGCATTTTCTGAGATTTGTTTTCTTTACTTGCAAGTTTACTTATTTGCTTAACAATTAATCCTTCCTGTCAAGTGTTGTGTTGATTTGATTATAGATCCTACATTTAGTATAAGAGCGGGACCCAACACCCACCAGAAATCTCTCTTATATAACCCACTAAAATGATGTATATATGACCGATTTTTACTAAATATTTTACCCTATCTAATTTCCAAATTTCATAATTAATTCAGAGTCAATTTTGTCAACCGCCATGTCCCAAAATGGAGTGTGAAAAGATAGAATGATTGACTTGGAGTTAGGAAGTACGAGAACTAATACCGACTCAAGAAAGTGACTTTAGTCAAGTAAAGGCTCAGGAGTCGAGATTGGTTCAGGAAGTAAGTCCAAATTAAGAAGTTGAAACTCAAGTCCACATTCATTTTTCCACAATAGAATGTGACTTAATATTGGTGATTCAAGTTCAAGAATGACATGTGTGAGAATCAAAACTGACTCTAAAATATTATTGAAGTTAGGTAACAAAATAGGAGTCTATATTGATTCGGGAATTTGAACTGGATCACAAATTTGAAAATCTAGGTCACATTTCTCATTGACTTCAATTTCATAAAAATGAGAACTTGCCTATTTGTCAATGGGACTTTTAAAAGTATGAATTGGTCAAGTTCAATATGATGGTCATCAAAGATGGGCGATTCAATTTCATTATAAATTGGCACAGGATCCAATGTTGACTCAGGAAAAAGATTGAAATCAGGTGAAGATACCGGAGTTATTATTGAATCAAGAAGTAGAATTGAATCACTAAGTTGAGGTTCAGGATCATATTCATTCTCAAGTTCCATTTCAGGAAAGGAATAACTTGCCAAACTGTCAATGTCATTTTCAAAATTTAGAGTTTGGGCAAGTTCAAATGATTGTACTGAAATGGAATCTTATTTTTCAAAACAACATGATTCGTCGGCTCTAACAGAATGGTTAGCGACATCAGAAATGGTCAAATGGTGAGAATGGAGAGTTTGGACCATCATATCTATGTCATGATTACGAGCGTTTTGAGCCTGACTCATGGCTTCAAGCATCTTTTCATAGTTGATTGGTTCATCGTATTGTTGTGATTGGACTTGAAAAGATGAAGTGTTGTTTTGGAATTGGTGGTGAAATTGTGAGTCCGTCAGATTTTGTGATTGTTGTTTGGACTCACGCGTACTCATTTCCAAAATTGATGGTTTTCTATTTTGGACTAGTGGAACTGAGTATGAATCTTAGAAATATTGTGGATAAGGTGGATAAGGAGGACAAGTTGGTTGAAAATTAGACTCGAGGGAGGCGAATCCCCATTGACTCTGTGAAGAGTTGAAATTATTCTAGAAATTATGGTCATAAGATTAGGTGTATGGGTTATATTGATTCGGATAAGACCAATCTGGCACACTAGGTTGGTTAAAGTTATGATATGCCGGGTTGGTAATATCCGAAAAAGATGTCGGGGTGTAATATGGATTACCATTAAAATTGAAAAAATTATTGTTATAAGCCATATCACGCAGGAAATGTCAAAAAAAGAAAAACAAACAAAAAAGCAAACAAATAAAAAGAAAAAAATCTAACCTAAGTTAGGGTAAACCTTAGACCTAGACAACTCCTAACTAGTTAGACTGTCCACGGGGGGTTGTTGCCGAATCTGACCACAAGTTAATCGGCCAGGTAGGGGCAAGATTGGTGGGAGGTATCCGCGCAAAAATGACGGGCCTAATTAAGCCAAACCACTAGCCTTCAGGGTTTCGCCCCTCAATCCCCAACCTTATCCGCGCAAAAACGACGGGCCTAAATCAGCTTCCCCTTACGTCAGTCTCCTATTTGAGTCTGAGATGTCCCTAGGGCCAACGTCTACTCAGTTTTAATTAGGCTTGGGTTAGTGAGTGAGGAGATTGTTTGTGGGCTAAGGGAGGGTAATGACTTCCCCACCTTATCTCATTTATAGGACAAGCCCTTAAATCAATTTAGTGCAGTGTACAAGTATATGGAAAAAATAACACTCAAGCAATATTTCATATAAGAATGAACCTTATACTAAATGCTATGCATACATACCTTGGCTCCAGCACTCTTCAGCAGTAAATAGAAAATGTAATGAAATAGACACGTGCCTAAATGCAAAGTCTAAATCATTTTTATCATTTACACTCAACTTTTTACTATTGTGTTAGAAATGTATATACAGTGAGTCAAATAAGAAAATAAATGCTATAGATATTAAGCTATGTAATTCAGCTAACCTGTAGAAAATACAAGTTAGTAGTTCACTCAGCACAGAAATGTAGCAAATCTGAGGGCTTCTGGGCTCTACTTTCTTGAGCAGAGTCCAGAGCCACTTATATGTCCACTGCAGCAAAAATTCCTTGTTGTTAAATCTGTACACCAAAAATAAAGAAAAAGGTTAACCAAAAATGTAAAATTTAAAGAGATTTATTTATCGTCCCCCCGGCAACGGCGCCAAAATTTGATTGATTTTGAACCTGCACAAAAAATACAGAATTTCAGAACTTTTATAACAATGTGCAAGGTGCTCAATTCTACTGCTATAACAAGTGGCTATGCAGGTCGTGATCCACAAGGAGGGACTAGCGATGGAAGCTTTTTAGTAAGTTCTCTTTTAGGCTACAACGTATGGTTAAAGTTCTTCTTTAGTTCTTTAAAAGAAAAAAGAAAAAATTGAGTTAAAGTTGAATTAGGAAGAAGATGGAGAAACTAGAAATGATATATACAAAGAAATGAAAAAGGAATGATTAAAAAAGTGATAGATTGTGGTGTTCTAAACTAAAGAATTAAAAGAGAAGAATCTAAAAGTTACTTACCTCTTTTGGCCAAATGCTTACCTTGAATCTTTTGCAATGATGTTACCTTAAAGTGAGGCAATCAACGTATAGCCCATAAGGGTTGATTCCCGTCTCCTCCACATTATATCATCAAGACGTTGCAAGTATGAATTGATATAGAATGCAACTAAAAATCCATCGTCATGAGCTATCGGTTGCACTCGCAAAAGCAAGGCTCTTTCGATGCTTTAAGACTCACTTGGATAGCAACTGGTACCAAAAGAAGAAAAGTAGAGAAGAAGAACACAAAAAACAAAGTACATATAAAGGGGAACTATAGATTCAATTTTATAACAATAAGAGAAAAGAAAAAAATCTTACACCGGTGTCATTCTCAGCACAAGCTTCATTCTCATTCTCCTATGAAACTATGATCTCCTCTGATTTACATAATTTAAACTTAAAATTACATAAAAAGAAAAATAAAAACCTACACTAAAAGAATGAAAAAGTAGACTAAATTCTATCTCTGCATGACCGCTCTCCCTGGTCTCTGGAAAACCCTGTATTTATAGGCAAAACCCAACGGGGATAGACATAAGAAGATAGGGGAGCAAACGCTCCCCCTAACTCCCTAAGAATGCCCGAAAATTCGGTAAAGGCCACGTTTTCCCGGCCTTGCTGTGGCCAGGTGGCCACAGTCGAGGGGTGGAGCTTCCTGGCCACAGTCGAGGGGTGGAGCTTCCTGGCTTCGAGATTATGACTTAATCTTCAGCTGGATTTTCAGTTTTATCTCTGAAATTGTGACGAAATGGCCTTTGATCTTTGGCTTCAACCGATTGATTTGTAGGGATTTGTTCTAACTGATTTTCAACCGATCTGAACCGACCTGATCTGCCCTGATTTACTGACTTCGAATTAATTTTGATTTAAATCAGAATTTGATGGGCTTTTGGGCTCATTTCTCTTTCCTCTCCTTTAGGAATGGCCTACAAATAAATTAAACAATAATTAAGAAAAAGCAGAGTTTATTTTATAATAAGTATGAGAATATGATAATGAATGTGCAATATTAGTGACCGATCAGTCAACAAAAAACAAGATTCACTTTTTACCGTTACATCAAGAACCCAACATTAAAAAAGAGAAGATTTGAGTTTGACTATCTTCTCTCTATTGTAATCGGAATTGTTTAATACTGTTGTAATCTTTCATCTGAGTCAAGGAAATTCTACGACTTGTATTCTCAAATTATTTTTCCCGAGCAAACAGTGAGACTGTAAGTTTAAATTTCTCCATCTAAAGTAGTTGAGTTGACTTCCGACTTAAATTTACAGGAGAGCACTAAAAGTGACATATCACCCAAAGATCATTATACTACACTTTCATCTAAATGACGCAGATAAGGAAGTGAACAACCCCAGCTAGATCCCGTTCTAGCGTCAACAAATTCTGAAAGATAATTCAAGGTAGGAAAGGCATTCAAATCCACGAGCAAAAGAAAAACAACTCGAAACCATGAGCAATTGAAAGAGAAAAGACTCATTTTTTATTGATTATCAAAAGATCGATGCTAAATTAAAGATACAATAACCTTATATAGGAAAATAAAGAAGAATGCTAATCCAACTAGAAAACCTAATTAAATAAAAATAAATAAAACAAATCAGAATTTAACTTAGACTAAAAAGACTGAATCCTACACAAACTCGGATATGCTGACACGCAGCAGGCCTGTCAACAATAGGATGGCCCTTGTCGACAGAATGTATAACTTCAGCTCTCGGGAAAACACTTTTGAACTCAGCCTGTCGACAGCTGAAATTGGCTGTCGATAGCTTGACTCAATCTGTTGACAACTAATTTTGACTGACGACAGCTGAGGCTTAAAATTGACATGATGTCTGGGTTTTCTTCCTACATCAGTCCCTCCCTCTTCAAAAGAATTCGTTCTCGAGTTTCAATCTGGATATAACTGTTCGGTAGGGACTCTTTCATCTGGAATTCTCTCTTGTAAACACACCATCATCATATTTTCTTCCCCAATAGCTTCTCTCATTTCTTCTTGTCAGTTGCCGTCTTGTACTTCTTATTAGATTTCTTCACAAAATCTATCTCTTTTACGTGTGAAGAAGTCCCAACACAAAATTCACGCTCAAATCTTCCCAACTATCTTAATGAACACAACTAATTTTCCTTAAAAAGAAAATTGTCTATAATATGAAAGTCTTTTGCGGGTTGCTTTATTGAATGCTTCTCCCAAATTTTCTCAAATTCTTCATCATTTAGAACTTCACTCTCCTTAGAATTTATCCAGTAATGTGGAAGATTAGGTAGACTTGATCCAAAAATAAGATTAATATGATGTTGGATATCTTCATGGGTGGTAATCCTTCTGAAAGATCATCGTGGACAACTCATTTGGACTCTTCAATAATGGTTTCATCTTCTCTAAAACTTCAGCAGGTGGAGAAACTTCTTCCTTGACCAATAAATCAACTTCTTGTTTTGTTTCCTTTGATCCTGTTCACGGTTCGAAGTTCATGAAGAAATTCATCGTTGTTTAAATTACGTACAAGTTATGAAAACCTAATCTTGCTTTGAAATCTTTTTAGAAAAACTGTATAATGGTAAGAATAGGGTCAAATTCACGGAGACTTATTTAAAACTTAGTTATTAAAAATCCCATATAATTTTAAGCTAGTTGAGAAATCCTTAGATGAAATTTGGAGTTTTGTTTTAAAACCTAAAGATCATTAAGCATTAAGAAGTAAGAGAAGTAAAGAAGTAAAAGAGTACTAACCAATATAAAGGCCAAGTGAAATAAGCGATGAAGAAAAGAAGAGAGGAAGGGAGAAGAAAGAAGGAACTTGGAATTGGCACTTGTCATCGCCTTGTCGTCTTCCTCCTCCAAACGAGATTTGTCTCCTGAGAGTTTTCAGTGGATTACACCCACAAAATCCATAAATAAAGAAATTAAATGTTAGTATTTTGAAAATACATTTTGAAATAGAGAAAAGTGTTGAAGTATTTTGGCAAAAATATAAGTGATCCAAGGCCAGAGGTTAACCAGAAATTGTTCTTCCTTAAACTAAGTCAAAATGCAAAATCTTATTATAAATTAAATGTAAGAATTTAAAATTGAATGAATTCTTTGATCTTTCATAAAACTCTTAGAAAAATATGCACTTGGTGATCTGTGAAGAATTTTGGGATATCGACTCAAACTTTCATGCCATTGATTTTTATATAATTATTTTTTCTCTTTTTTGTTCCCTTAGTTTTCTTAGGCTTTCTTATTTACCCGTGTACTGAGCCTTTAGTTGGTGACTCCTAAACCAGATGATCTTAGGGCATTAGAATAGAAAACATCTCTCAGACTTAAGGACTTGAGTAAATAAGGCCACAAAACTAAAGGGATTATTTTTATTTTTGTCCACCATTTTAGGTGTGAATAATCATACTTCCTAAGGCATAATTACCCAACTTCAATAAGTGATTTTTATTATCATTATATATATATTTAATATATTTTTTATGACATTTTTAGTTTTTGTTTCAATCCCAAAAATTGTGTAAGTGTGAAGTGCATAAATCTAAGGCAAAAAAATCAAGATCAAATTATCTTTTCAATTTTACTTTCTTATCCTAAAATTTAAATAAGATCTATTATTTTGACTCAGTTTAAAATTTCATAATTTTAGGTCTTCCTATTCCTAAGATAATCTTAATTTTCTTAAAAATAAATCAAAACTATTTCCCTTATGTTAAAAAGTTTTGTAAAAAGAAAAGAAAAGAGTTTTAATACAAAAGAAAATTTTAAAAAGTTTCTAAAAAGAAGTGTAAAAGAAAGAAAATTTAAAATAACCTATGTTAGTAATCCTCCCCACACTTATCTCATGCATTGTCCTCAATGCATCATGAATGTGTATGTACATGAAACAAATGAGAAGGGGAGGAAAATTACCTCATGGTGGTGGCACCGGTGGTGATCGGATTGGGCCAAGCGTTACTGCTTAATCAAGATATCATGGATCTTGCAGAAACCCACCAGTGACCTCTCTAATGCGACCCAGTAAAAGAATAATTGACTGAATGATTTTATCTAAAAACTTATCCCCATCTAATTTTTAATTTTCAAAAATAATTACTGAGTCATTTACTTTAACATTCTTGTCCAACATTGAAGTGTGATTTTAGGAGATGATGGATTTGGACTCAAATGGATCAGGAATAAAAACCGATACCGACTCGAGAATTCGACTCAGATCAAGTCGATGAGAGTCAAAATTGGTTCAAAAATAGGGTCCAAACCAAAGAATTGATGTTCACACACTTTCCCATTAATGGAGTGTGATCATAAAATATTAGTGATTCAATTTCACAGTGTACTAGTACAGGATTTAATGTTGACTCCGAAATAGACAAAAAAATCTGGTAAAAATACCGGAGTCATTATTGAATCAAAAAGTGAAATGGAATCACCAACATGAGGTTTAGGATCACTTTCAGGCTCAAGTTCAATTTCAGGAAAATGATAACTTGCCAAAATGTTAAGAGGTTGATGTTGGTCAAGTTCAAGTTGGTATGATGAAATTGAAACTGGATTTCTAAAATGACATGATTCTTGAGTCCAATCAGTAGAGTTAGGGATATAAGGATCGGTCAAAGGTCGACAAGAAAGACTTTCCTCGCTCTCATTGATCAATTCGCTCATTAGTGAGTCTAATCTACTGATAGGCCGGGTAACAGAATTTGGAGTCAGAATCATGTCTTCCATAAATTTTACAATTGGTTCTTCTTGAGAAGGTGAATATGGAAGTTGATTTTGGAAATTGTGGTGAAATTGTGAGTCCATCAGATTTTGCGATGCTGCTCGGACTCACTCAAGGGTTCCATACTCAAGTCCAGTATTGATGGTTGTTCATTGTCAATCAGTGAGACTGGAAAAGATGAGTAGGATTCTTGAAAATTTGGCTGAGATGATGAGTCCAACATATTTTAAAATCGTTGCACTTTTTCACAAAAGTCTTCCAAACGGTCTTCTAGCTCAGATTCTTCTTCAATTAGATGTTCTAGAAAAGGATGTTGGCCCAGAGGCCCATTACTCTAGTTTTGATGATGATTAACTCATGTAGTTATAGTTTACTAATAATCTTGTGTTTAAATTGTTTTAGTGATTGACCAAGATATTAGTAGGTGATTAGCTTCAACAAAGGTGTTTTGGAGCTTTCACATGTTGATTCAAGAGCTCGAGCGTCAAGAACGCATCTAGTACTCGGTTGGAGTCAAGCTCGTTGTATCGCGTTTAGATCAAGCCAACTTGGAGAAGGAGTTCTATAAGAAGATCTCAGTTTGTGTTTAGTATGTTTAGATCTTATGTAAAGGTAGATAGAGTTGATATGCTCAAGTACACATACACACAAAAGTTTGACAGTTTGTTGGTTTTGGTTTTCGATTTAGCTGATTTTGGATTTCATGTCAAAAACATAGATATAATATCTTTTATGTATATTGGATTCTATCTATATACAATATGCTTTAAAGTTGTTTTAATATCGTGTTGTCGTATTTAAATGAGTTTTGGAGAAAACGGTTTTCCATTTCAAAAATCTAAGTTTTGAAAAATACGGATTTTGTTTAAAGCCTAATTCCAATATCACAAAAACAGTTCAAATTGTTTATAATATGTGTTGAAATTTTATCACACATATTAATTATTCAAAGATCTTAAAAGAACTTATTTTTGTGAAATTTATGTGATTTTATTGGATTTAGTTGAAGATAAAAAGACAAATTTTTAATCCCTTAAATATAGTGACCTGGCCTTCAGCCGGTCGATCGGCCGGTTGACTGATTGAGGCTAAACCTGCACAAAATATACGGAATTACAGAACTTAGAATGAAGATGTGCAAGTGCTCAATTCTTCCGCTATAGCAAGTGGCTATGCGGGTCGTGATCCACAAGGAGGGTTTTGCGATAGAAGCGTTTACGTTCTTTATTGAAATCTTATGAACACAAAACGAGAGTTCTTCTCTGTTTTTAAGTTAAGAAAATGAAAAAGAAAGTTATGTTAAAGTTAAGAAGAAAGTGGTAGAATAGAAAGTGGAAAAAATCAGAAAATGAAAGAAGCGACTATGTACAAATGAGTTTGGGAAAGAAGAGTGAAAACGATTTGGAAGAGGTATTGTTGGTGATTTAATTTACAGAAATAAAAGAAAAGAAATACAAATAATTACTCACCTTCTTTCCAACAAAAGCTTACCTTGAGTCTTTGCGACGATGTTACCTTGAATTGGAGGCAATCAACGCATAGCCCATAAGAGTAGATTTTTGGTCTCTTCCACATTACATCATCAAGACTACTTCAAGTATGAAATGATACAGAGAGACTCACAATTCCATCGTCATGAGCTATCGGTGGCACTCGCAAAGGCAAGGCTCTTTCGATGCTTTAGACTCACTTGGAAGACAGTTGTACCAAAAAAAAGTGAAGTAGAAAAGAAGAAGAAGAAGCGACTAAAAGAAAGTACTTACAATGAAAAAACATCGATTCTATTTCATAACAATCAAAGAAAAGAAAGAAAACCTTACACTATTGTCACTATAGCTCAAGCTTCATTCTTGTTCTTCGATGAAAGTCTGATCTCCTCTGGATTACATATATAAAAACTAAAATTACATGAAAAGAAAAACAAAAACCTAAACTAAGAAATGAAAAACTAGTCTAAATCCTAACTCTGCATTGGCGTCCATTTTTAGTGCAAGTACAGGCCTTTTATAGGCAAAAATCCCAATCCATAGGATCCCGGGGACGTCGGGGGAGCAAACGCTCCCCCTAACTCCCCAACAATGCCGCGGAAACGTGGCTTTGGCCGCGTTTCCGCGGCCAGGTTGTGGCCAGATGGCCACACCCTGTTGGTGGGTCTCTCTGGGAGTTTCTTCTGACTTTATCTTGAGTTGATTTCTTCGTTTGAGTCCCGGATTCTGACGAAATGGCCTTGGATTCTTGGCTTTAACCGATCGATTCTGAGAGGATTCTTCTCAACCGGTTTTCAACCTCTTGATTTTGCTCTGATTCAGTGAGTGCGAATTAATTCTGATTTATTTCTAAATTTTGGTGGGCTTTGGGCTCATTTCTCTTCATCTCCTTAAAGATTGGGCCTGCAAATAAATTAAGCAATTAATTAGGACAATGCAGGCTTTTATTCTATAATAAGTATGGAAATATGATACTAAATATGAAACATTAGCGACCAATCACACCCCCATACCTATCTTTTGCTCGTCCTCGAGCAAAGCAACTAAACTATACTAAGGATTATTAGACCACTTTCGCAGGTCGCGCGATTGCACTGAGCATGTGCAACAAGCCGTTAAACCTCTAGGTTTCCCCTAGAGGACGAGTTTTGTCTCGTGAGGGTTTTCAGCGGATTGCACCCACAAAATCCATAAAGAAAGGGAAATAAAGAGTTAGTATTTTCGAAAAACATTTTGAAAGAGAAAAATATTTGAAATATGATTGTAAGATCTAAGCAATCTATAAGTTATAGGAAAACCGAATTTTTCATTCCTAAACTTAGTCTCTATTCAAAAATTTGTTATCAATCAAAGTAAGGAGTCAAATTGTACTTCTCATCTAGTCTACTTCTCATCTAGTCTATTACTTTACCCTAAGTCATATGCACCTTGTGACTGAAAATTTTGACTAAGGGTTCATTAACTCTAACTCTTATGCCTTATATATATATATATATATATATATATATATATATATATATATATATATATATATATATTGGTGGTATTATTCCTTAGTTTAGGCTTTCTAATCTGCTCATGTAACGAGCCTTTAATCGATGACTCCCAAACCAGACGGTCTTAGGGCACCAGGTGAGAAGACACCCCTAGGACTTAAGGACTCGAGCAAACAAGGCCACAAAACTAAGGATTTTATTATATGAACCTCTTTTAGGCGTGAATACTGATGTTTTATTAGGCACAAATACCCAGCTTAATCAGAAGATTTTTTTTCCTTCAAACTCATCTAATTACCTTTTGCATAAATACTAAGGCTTGCTTAGGCCAAAGCACCTAGCTAATCAATAATTAGATTTGTTTATTTCTTTTTTTTTGTTTTCAAACTTATCTAATCATCTTTCGCATAAATACTAAGGCTTGCTTAGGCCAAAGCACCTAGCTAATCAATAATTAGATTTTTTATTTCTTTCATTTTATAAGGCATAAGAATCTTTGTTTTTGAACCCTAAGTGTGTAAGTGTATGAAGTGTGCATATTTCATCAAGGTAAAGATCAAGACTAAATTACTTTGACAAATTTTCTTCCTATCCCTAAAAATCAAACAAATAATCTTATTTTGACCAAGTATAAGAAATCCTAATTTGGATTTTCCTATTCCTTAAAATTAACTTAATTTCTTACAAAAATAAGTCAAAATATTGTTTCTATTTTTCAAAAAGTTTTTAAAAGTAAAGAAAAATGTTAATTTTTTTTATTTTAAAGAAAAAGAAAAGTTATGCTAGACCCTCCCCCACACCTTTCTCATGCATTGTCCTCAATGTATGAATTAATGCATAGATGCATGAAAAAGAAGAAAGGGAAGGAAAAGGTTACCTTAAGGTGGTGGTTCCGGTGGTGGTCTGATTGGTCCACAAAACGCGGCCCAATCAACTTTTCTTGGGTCTCGGAGGAACCCACCAGAAATATCTTTAATATAACCCATTAAAAAGATGTATCCATAAAGGATCTTTATTAAATAGTTAACCCCATCTAATTTCCATATTCCATAACTAATTTCGGAGTCAAATTTGTCAACCACCTCGTCCCAGAATGGAGTATGAAATGATAGAACGGTTGACTTGGACTCAGGAAGGACAGGAACTAATACCGACTCAGGAAGGTGACTTAAGTCAAGTAAAGGTTCAGGAGTCGAAATTGGTTCAGGAATAGGGTCCAAGTCAAGAAGTTGAAACTCAAGTCCACATGTATTTTCCAACAATGGAATGTGACCTAATATGGGTGATTCCAGTTCAGGAATGATAGGTGGAGGAATCAAAACTGACTCTAAAATATTACTCAAGTTTGGTAACACAATATGAGTCAATATTGATTCAGAAAGTTGAACTGGATCACAGATTTGAGAATCTAGGTCACATATCTCATTGAGTTCAATATCAAAAAATTGAGAACTTGCCAATTTGTCAATAGGACTTTCAAAATTGTATAATTGGTCAAGTTCAATATGATCCTCAAAGACGGGGGATTCAATTTCATGATGAATAGGCACAGGATCCAACGTTGAGTCGGGGAAAAAATCGAAATCAGGTGAAGATACCGGAGTCATAATTTAATCAGGAAGTAGAATTGAATCACTAAGTTGGGGTTCAAGATCATATTCATTTTCAAGTTCTATTTCAGGGAAAGGAAAACTTGCTAAACTGTCAATATCTTTTTCAAAATTTGGAGTTTGGGCAAGTTCAAATGGTTGTTCTGAAATGGAATCTTGATTTCCAAAACTACATGACTCTTCGGCTCTAACAGAATGGTTAGTGACATCAGAACTGGTCCAACGGTGAGAACGTAGAGATTCGACCATCATATCTATGTCACGATTACGAGTGTTTTAAGCCTGAGTCATGACTTCAAGCATCTTTTCATAGTTGATAGGTTCATTGTTTTGATGAAAAGATGAAGAATTGTCTTGAAAGTGATAGTGAAATTGTGAGTCCATCAGATTTTGGGATTTGTGTTTGGACTCACGCATACTCATTTCCAAAATTGATGGTTTCCTATTTTGGACGGGTGGAACTGAGTATGACTCTTGAAAATATTGTGGACTCGGTGGAGAAGGAGGACAAGTTGGTTGATAATTATGCTCGGGGAGGTGAATCCCCACTGACTCGGTGAAGAGTTTAAATTATTAAGGACATTATAGTTATTAGATGGGGGACATGGGTTATATTGATTCGGATAAGACCAATCCGGCACACTAGGTTGGTTAATGTCATGATATGCCGGGTTGGTAATATCCAAAAATGAACTCGGTGTGTAATATGGATTATTATTGAAGTTGGAAAAATTATTATTATAAGCCATATCACACAATACAAACAAAAAGAAAGAAAATACAAATAAGCAAACAAATAAAAGAGAAAAAAAATTCTAAACTAAGTTAGGGTAGACCTAGACCTAGACGACTCCTAACTGGTTAGACTGTCCACGGGAGGTTTAATGTAGACTTTGACCACAAGCTAATCAGCCAGGTCAGGGCAAGATTGGTGGGAGGTTTTCCGTCAAAGACGTTCCTTAATTAAATAACCACCAACCTTCGGGCTTTCGGCCCTTAATCCCTTTCCTAGACACTGATTTGGCAAGAGTCAAGTTCCAACACCTTTCCCCTTAGGATAATCTCCTAATTAAGTCCGAGATGTCCCTAGGGCCAACGTCTACTCATTTTAAGTTAGGCTTGGGTTAGTGAGTGCTTGAATTTTGATTTTTGGGCTAAGGAAGGGTGATTAAATCCCCACCTTATCTTGTTATTGGGTTGGTGCCCTTAAAATCAATTAGTGCAAGTGTACAAGATATGTAAGATTCACTCAAAGCGATATAAATCAACCAAGAAGTGAGTCCTATGCTAAATGCAATGCATACGTACCTTGCTCCAGCACTCTTCAACAGTAAAATAAAGGAATTGAAAAGACACGTGCCTAAGATGCAAACGTCTAATCAATTTTTTTAACTTTTTCAACAAACTTTTTACTGTTGGTTTATTAGCAGGTTTCTGGTGATGGCATATAAGAAATAAAGATGCAGCAAGCTATGTTTTTGGCAAAGTAAGCAACCCTGCACAAAATCTATTAGTAGTCAACTCTTCTTTGCCGCGGATCCGCGGCTTTGGCCGCGCAAACGCGGCAAATCAGAGGGCCCTTGGTCTCTGCTTTCTACAGCAGAGGCCCAAGACCACTTGTATGTCACTGCAATCTTAATTTCCTGCTTTGCTTGCCCTATAACCTGCAACAGAGAAGAAAATTCGTTTAGTTCTAAAAAATTTTCAATAAAAATTCAGATTTCAATAAAAACGTTACCCTCCCCGGCAACGGCGCCAAAATTTGATTGAGGCTAAACCTGCACAAAACATACGGAATTACAGAACTTAGAATGAAGATGTGCAAGTGCTCAATTCTTCCGCTATAGCAAGTGGCTATGCGGGTCGTGATCCACAAGGAGGGTTTTGCGATAGAAGAAGCGTTTACGTTCTTTATTGAAATCTTATGAACATAAAACGAGAGTTCTTCTCTGTTTTTAAGTTAAGAAAATGAAAAAGAAAGTTATGTTAAAGTTAAGAAGAAAGTGGTAGAATAGAAAGTGGAAAAAATCAGAAAATGAAAGAAGCAACTATGTACAAATGAGTTTGGGAAAGAAGAGTGAAAACGATTTGAAGAGGTATTGTTGGTGATTTAATTTACAGAAATAAAAGAAAAGAAATACAAATAATTACTCACCTTCTTTCCAACAAAAGCTTACCTTGAGTCTTTGCGACGATGTTACCTTGAATTGGAGGAAATCAGCGCATAGCCCATAAGAGTAGATTTTTGGTCTCTTCCACATTACATCATCAAGACTACTTCAAGTATGAAATGATACAGAGAGACTCACAATTCCATCGCATGAGCTATCGGTGGCACTCGCAAAGGCAAGGCTCTTTCGATGCTTTAGACTCACTTGGAAGACAGTTGTACCAAAAAGAAAAGTGAGGTAGAAAAGAAGAAGAAGAAGCAGACTAAAAGAAAGTACTTACAACGAAAAAACATCGATTCGATTTCATAACAATCAAAGAAAAGAAAGAAAACCTTACACCATTGTCACTATAGCTCAAGCTTCATTCTTGTTCTTCGATGAAAGTCTGATCTCCTCTGGATTACATATATAAAAACTAAAATTACATGAAAAAGAAAAACAAAAACCTAAACTAAGAAATGAAAAACTAGTCTAAATCCTAACTCTGCATTGGCGTCTATTTTCAGTGCAAGTACAGGCCTTTTATAGGCAAAAATCCCAATCCATAGGATCCCGGGGAGGTCGGGGGAGCAAACGCTCCCCCTAACTCCCCAACAATGTCGCGGAAACGCAACTTTGGCCGCGTTTTCGCGGCCAGGTTGTGGCCAGATGGCCACACCCTGTTGGTGGGTCTCTCTGGGAGTTTCTTCTGACTTTATCTTGAGTTGATTTCTTCGTTTGAGTCCCGGATTCTGACGAAATGGCCTTGGATTCTTAGCTTTAACCGATCGATTCTGAGAGGATTCTTCTCAACCGGTTTTCAACCTCTTGATTTTGCCCTGATTCAGTGAGTGCAAATTAATTCTGATTTATTTCTGAATTTTGGTGGGCTTTGGGCTCATTTCTCTTCATCTCCTTAAAGATTGGGCCTGCAAATAAATTAAGCAATTAATTAGGACAATGCAGGCTTTTATTCTATAATAAGTATGGAAATATGATACTAAATATGAAACATTAGCGACCAATCATCGACCGAGGCAGAGTCGGTCGACTGGTCCGGTCGACCGATGTGAACGAGCGTGCACAGGCCTTATAGGCTAGAGGGCGGGTTGACTGACCCGCTTGACCGCCAGAGAGCTCTGCTCTCTGGAACTGGCCCCGGTCGCCCGGGCGGTCGACCGACAGAGAGCATCTATTCTCTGTATCCAGGTCCAGTCGACCGGGCGGTCGACTGATGGCTCAACGGTCATAAAAATGACCATTGGCCGATCGACCGGGCGGTCGACCGAAAGGGCATTGCCAACGGGCAGATTTTTTGGAGGGTTATAAATAGCCCCCTCCTTAGCTGATTTCACCAAGAATTTTAAAATTAAAAATTGCCATCTTCTTAAGTATTTTAACTATAAGTTTTAAAAGAGTTTTTGGGTTACAAAGGATTTATCTCTATTTGTTTTAAAGGGTTGGAAAATTCAAAGAAAAATAGAGTATTTGCGATATTGGTTTTGATCTTCATTTCTATCTTATTGTAGTTGTTTTCCCAAGTATTTTTCTTTGTGATTTATTTTCCAAACACCTTGTATTCTCACACTTGAGCTATCATATCTATCCTATCTATAGGATCTAGTTTTTGTGAGAAAATTGATTTGTGGTTGGTTGAGACCACCAAGAGTTGTAACCCTTTCTTTTGCTTTGGCTTTGTGCCTTTCCCTCTTAGTGTAGAGGAGATTGTGCAATTGGGTTTGTTGGTATCCCTCTAAGTGTAGAGGTGATTGTAGTTTTTTAGCTATGTGCCCATCCCTCTAAATATAAAGGTGATTGTTGTTGTGCCTTCCCTCTTGTGTAGAGGTTGTGTTTGTTGGAGAGAGTAGTTAGTACTCCAAGTTTGTATCCAAATCCTCAGTGGAGGTTCCCTGTGTGGGAAGTCCTGTGTGGACGATATAGTGGAAATTCTTCTGTGTGAAGGTGGGGACATAGAGCAGTGGCTCGAATCTCGAAACATATCTCGGTGTTTGCGATTGATCCACTATCTCTAAACTCTCTCTCTCTTATATTGTACCTTGCATTATTTCATATTGTTCATATGATACTTATATGCTTGGCATTGTTTGTGTGCCTTACTTGTGTTGAACCAAGAGAGTTTTACATAGCACCTCAACTCTTATTTAGAGAAATTTAGAGGAGATAGTCCAGAGCCCTTCACCTAGAATTCGGCTACACTCTTTGGTTACACTAAGTGTGTTGCAATTTGTTTTTAATTCAGCATCATTTGTCATTAGATTAGCCCTACACCTATTCACCCCCTCTAGGTGTACTTTCAAAGGAGTATATGGAGTTTGATTTAGGAAGGATGGTGAATTGAGCAAATCTTAAATTTGTTGTTCGGACTCAAGCATGGCTTCCATACTCCTTTCCAAATTGGACTTTTCCTTAGCTGGTGGAACAGGAAAAGGAGGATATGAAGCAAAATCGGGGAATGAATATTTTGAAAATTGTGGAGAAGATGGTTAAAATTTGACTCGGGAGAGGTGAATCCCCATGAACTCTGTGAAGATGAAAGTTATTTTGAAAATTATAATCATATGATTGGGGATATATGTCATATTGAGTTGATATTCCCAACTCGGTATATATGGTTCGTTCATGTTATACATAGCCGGGTTGGAGTTATCCGAGTCAAATGAGGTCGGGGTTAAATATGGATTCATATTATGATTGAAAGAATTATTGTTGTTAAAATCCATTTCACAATATACAAAAAAAAAAAGAAAACAAACAAACAAACAAATAAAGAAAAAGAAAACAAGCCTATGCTAAGGTTGACTTAGACCTAGACGATTCCTAACTGGTTAGACTATCCACGAGGGGTACATTGTCAGAACACAAGCTAATCTGCCAGGTAGGGGTAAGATCAGTGGGAGGCATCCGTGCCGGAGCAACGGACCTAATTATGCCAAACCATTGTTCTTCGAGGTTTCGCCTCTCAATCCCCAACCTTAGACACCGATTTGACAAGAGTCAACTTCTAACAACTTTCCTTTAGGTCAATCTCCTAAATGAGTCCGAGATGTCCCTAGGGGCCAACGTCTCGCAATTTTTATTAATAGTTTGGGTTGTGTGAGTGGAGTGATTTTTGGGCTAAGGGAGGATAATGACTTCCCCAGTATGTTGTATTGGGTTTTGCCCTTAAGTTTAATTTGTGCAAGTGGGCAATATAGATAAGAATGAACACACAAAGAGAGTGAATCACCCACGTGTTTATCCTATACTATATGCAATGCCATATGTACACCTCCTATCAATATCACAACAACACAAGAATAAAATACAGTATATTGGAATGAAAATTGACAACGTGCCTAAATGCAAATGTCTAAACCGTTTTAAAGCATCCAAATTTTCTATTTTAGTTCTTAAAATTATTTACAGTGCACAGGTAATATAAACAGAAATTAGCAGCAAAGTATAAGAATATACAAGAATTTACCCAACCATACAAGAGCAAGTGTGGACCTCTGTAACGCTAGAAATTTAACCTACACACCAAAAACAAAGAAGAAAGGTTAACAAAATTGTGAAATCAAACCGTTCTCATCCCTGAAAATGGCGCCAAAATTTGATCGGGAGAAAACCGTGCACGAAAAGTGTATATTTTAAAAGTAAGATTTAAAGTGTGTGTGCTTTGGCTTCCTCGATACTTCCGTTATAGCATAGAAGCTAAAACGAGTCGAATTCACAAGGACGGGATATATGCTTTACCGGTTGATTCACGTGTGTGTTAAAAGTTCTTCAAAGTTTAAAAGAATGAAAAGATAAGAGAACAAAGAATGAAAAAGAGAAGTACGGTGAAACACGAAGAAGTGAAAAACATAGAAGATAAGATATTTGTGGTTTTTGATATATTTCTAAGACAAAGTAAAAAAGATAAAGAAAACCCATGGCTACTAACAACTAATGACTCCACTAACATGCTAACCTCTTAGTTATAGTTGCCTCACATGTATCATTGGCCATCACTAGTCCTTGGTTCAAGAGCATTACAAAGCATGGCTCATATGTTAAGTTTCACATCCAAATTCAACCAACAAGTACAAGTTACACTTAAATCATCAAAACCCAATAAGAGCAAGTATGAAATAAAGTAGTGTTTGCTCGTTAGAGATTTAGATGTTAGAGTGCTAGATCCATCATCATAAGCCATCAATGGCTCTTGCAAGAGCAAGGCCAAGTAGAGGCTATTAGATTCATGTGGATTATCAAATAAGAGTTAGACTAGTTAGTGGTTAGTAGTTAGTTACCATGAGAGAAAATATTAGTAAACATGTAAAAGGAGTTAGAGAAGGAAACAAAGATAAGTCAAGAGAGCACCTTTCATAGATTGTCGCCTTCTATTACAAGCACTCTCACTTCCTAATCATGTACTACTCTCTCTCCTATTACAAGATCTACAAAAAATGAAAAATAAAAAGGAGGAAGAAGAAAAACACTAACCTAAACTACTCTAAACTACAAAATGGAGATGAAACTACCCTAAAACATTGCATATCTCCTGCTCTAAAAACCCTAAGGGGTATTTATAGGCACCAGCGAAAAGGGGGCCAGGGGGCAAACCCTGGCCCAAAGTACGGGTGCGACCGCGCCCGAACAGCCACGAAAATGCTGCCCAGGGCGCATTTTCTGGGCTCTTCTAAAGCCGCGTGCGCTATCCCGTCTGTCCCCTGTCAGATGCAGTTCCCGGTTTCTGATTTTGGGCCCCTAGTTTTGATGAATCAGCTCTCCAAAGTCAATGGCTAGATTATAGGCCTTTCATCACCCATTAAATGGTAATTTAGGGTCTTCTTCTTTATTGCACACTATGGACCTAGAAACATGCAAGAGAGGTGCTTATTAGTAGAATTTAATATGAAATAAATATGAAGATGTCGTATGAAATATGCAGTTTTAGATACTAATTATATGACACTATGTATGCTCATGTGTATACTTGTACACATTGTGGACATAAGGCCACCTTGTAAAATTTTGTTATGATAGATTAAATAATTCAAATTTTACAAATAAATTTGTTTGGGTTAGAAAAGGTGTAACCCCCATGGACGCGATAAGGTATGGGTACCAAAATTCACCCCTATTTTATTTGATGTAGGTGTGGGCTCTCGCTTGACGTGAGAGCGTTGGTGCCTTGATGGTGGATGCTTTTGTGCTTGATGGACACTACTTTGGATGCATCACCTTCAAGGGAAGTTTGGTGGGAGGACCACCATGGTTTGGAGACTTAGAGTTTAGTCTAATGGTTTTGGTAACTATCTCTAACTCCTATTTTGTTTACATGCTTTTACAATATTAATTTTTAGCATGTTTTGATTTTTTACGATTATTATGCTCAAATACCATGATAATTAGACTTGTGATATACATATGTAGTATTTGAGATACACCCATGTTCATATGGATTCATACTTGTGTTCTCACTAGTATTTAACTACTTTGTATATTCAAGCTCTAATACACATGTATTTACCTTAATGATCATATTGGTTTATATTTTGTTTTATGTTCATGTTTTGATTACATGTCTAGATGTAGTTTTTATTAAAACTTGTATATATACTTGTACAACTAATAAGCCACATTTGAATTTTGTATGTTTGTGCTTAATTGCTCATTTGTACCCATTATTGTACTAGTATAGCCTAATTTTGATTATTCTTATATTTTAACTTGTACTCCCTATTTTGTACATATTTTTCATGATAATGTGTTTAGTTTCATGTATATGTTAATTTTATTTAAAACTTTAGATATACATGTCTACCCTTGAGTCACTTGTTTTTCATGCAAATTCTACTCTGGATTCATTTGTGTTTGGGGTATGTATGTACACTTTTAGTTTTAACAAAACATTCATATACCTTAAAGCCTATTTAGTTTTGATGAATTCTTATTTTTAATAAAAGGAATTTCTTATGAGCTACAATGCCTTATTCTCATGATTACATTTTTCACATGACTCTTGTACACTCACATTATTTGTATTTATACATTACTTTATTTTATGAGTACTTTGTTGAGCTTTATATATCTTGAGTGCCAATTTTGTGTAAAATGTATGCTTCATGAAATATATGTTTTGGTTTCATGATTTTGAAGAATGTATAACTAGTTATTTCAAAAATTATCTTAAACTAGTTCGTATTCTTCAATTGGTAGAGTTTTCAAATATGTTAAAATTATTTTCAAATCCTATCTTTGAAAACCCCTACCTTTCAAGGGCGGTTGGATGGGCGCCGATGCCTTGTTTGCTTAATTGAATATCTATTTAACATGTGCATGAATAGGGTGGTTGGTATGAGTTATACACTTGATCCTCATTATATTTTTCAATTGGTATCATAATTGATATTTTTATGTTTGTATACTCAATATTTGTGTTTTCTATCTATGTATGCTTCAAACTTCAAATAGTATCAATTTTGATTGGTATTTATATTTTCATACATACATACATACATACATACATACATATATATATATATATATATATATATATATATATATATATATATATATATATATGATTTGATTGTGCTTACAATATCCTTACATCTTAAAGCACAAATTATCCTTATGCTAAGCTTGATTTAGTGCTTAATGTCAATTATTTTTTATTTGGTATCTTATACAAGCTTATGCATTGTTTTTATTGTATTTCATAAAGGGGGAGAAAAAAATCGTGTTTTATCTTTCAATCGGTTTTATTTTCAATTGGTATCTTACTCCTATTCTTGATGATGGTATATGCTAACATTTTCAATATTGGTATTAGTAATCTTAAATTGAAATTAATCTCAATTTGGTATCCTCATTGCAAAATGAGTTGTGTTTACCTAAAAATTTGGTTTGTATTTTCAATTGGTTTTTACTTTCAATTGGTATTAAAATTTACAATATATATATTTCAATTGTTATAAAAAACGTACAATGTTTCATTTTCTATTGGTATCAAAAATTTGCAAGATATTTTCAATTGGTATCTTTTGTATCTTAAAAATTTTATTTATTTTCAATTGGCATCATAAATTGGTATCATAATGTTTTGATATATAACTTTATTGTCTGATTTGTTTTCGCCCCTTTGTTGATGAATTGACAAAAAGGGGGAGAAGTATTTGATGAGTTTATATATGCATGTTTATCTTATTTCCTCATTTATGCCAAAAAGGGGGAAAAGAATTTGGTAAATTTATGCATGTTTATTTCCATTTATGCATATATGTGTTATATAGTTTATGCATGTTATTGAATATCTTTGTGTTTATTGCTATGCATGAGTTAAGGGGGAGCTTCTATGAAGCTTAACTTTAATCCATGTATATATAACTCCATGAGTTTTATCATCATCAAAAAGGGGGAGATTGTTGGCCCAGAGGCCCATCACTCTTGTTTTGATGATGATTAATTCATGTAGTTATAGTTTACTAATGATCCAGTACTTAATTAGTTTCAGATATTTGATCAAGATCGAGTAGGTGTTTAGCTTCAATAAAGGAGTTTTGGAGCTTACACGTGTTGATTCAAGAGCTCACGCGTCAAGGTCGCATCTAGCACTCGGTTGAAGTCAAGCTCGTTGGATCGCGTTTGGATTGAGTCGGCTTGGAGACAAGAAGACTTCAGTTTGTATTTAGTATGTTTAGATATTGTGTAAAGATTATATAGTGTTGATATGCTCAAGTTCACATACACACAGTTTAAAGTTTATTGGTTTTGGTTTTCGATTTAACCGGTTTTGGATATCATGTCAAAAACATAGATATGTATCTTATATATGTATTGGATTCTATCCATACACTTTATGCTTCATAAGAGTTTAAATATCGTGTTTTTGTATTTAGACAAGTTTTTGGAAAAATCTGATTTCCATTTCAAAGTTTGGTTTTTGGAAAATACCGATTTTGTGTTTAAATCAAATTTCAATATCACAGAAATAGTTCAAATTGTTTATAATATGTGTTGATTTTTGATCACACATGTTTGGTATTCAAAGATCTTATAAGAACTTATTTTTGTGAAATTTATGTATTTTAATAGGATTTAAATGGTATTAAAAAGACAAGTTTTTCCATCCTAAAAATCCCAGCCAGACTGACTGGCGGTCGACCGAGCCGGTTGACCGGACCATTGGTCGGTCGACTGGAATGGTCAATCGATGTGCACAAGCGTGCACGACCGTAATGGCTTGAGGGCCGTTCGACCGGGCGGTCGACCGTCCAGAGAGCTCTGCTCTCTGGATCTGGCCCCGGTCGACTGCCCGGTCGACTGGCCAGAGAGCTCTGCTCTGTGATCTGGCCCCGGTCGACCGCCCGGTCGACTGACAAGTTAAAGCCTGGGATCGATCGATCGAGAGGTCGACTGGCGGGCTGCAACGGTCATAAATTTAACCGTTGGCCGGTCGACCGGAAGCAGAATTTTTTGCTGACTTTGACCCAACGGCTAGTTTTTGGAATAGGGTATAAATACCTATTCCCTTGGGCTGTTTTGATCAAGAATTTTAAAAGCAAATTTTTTCATCTTCTTAAGTGTTTTAGCAACAAGTTTTCAAAAAGTTTTTGGGTTAAAAAGATCTATCTTTATTTGTTCTAAAGGGTTGAAAAATCAAAGAAAAAGAAAAATTTTTGGGAATTGTTTTTGATCTTCATTTCGATTTTAACCTAGAAGTTTTCCCAAGTATTTTCTTTGTGATTTTGATTTTCAAACTCTTTGTTTTCTCACCTTGAGCTATCATCTCTATCCTGAAAGTATACCTAGAGAGGGGGTGAATAGGTGTACGGCTAATCTAATGAACTAAATGCGAAAATTAAAACTTAATTGCAACAACACTTAGTGCAACCAACGAGTGTAGCCGAATTCCCGGTGAAGGGCTCTGGACTAACTCCTCTTGATTCCTCTGAATAAGAGTTGAGGTGCTATATGAAGCTCTCGTGGTTAAGCACAAGTGAGGCACACACAAACAAGCCAAGCATATAAGTATGAATGTGCAAAATGAAAAGATGCAAGGCACAATATAAAAGAGAGAGAGTTAGAGTCAACGGATCAAACGCAAACACACGAATATGTTTCGAGGTTCAAGTACACAGCTCTACGTCCCCGCCTTCACACAAAAGGATTTCCAATCCACTAACTTGTCCACACAGGACTCCCACACAGGAACCTCCACTGAGGATTTGGGGCAATTACAATATAGAGTAAACAACTCCTCTCTCAACCACAACAACCTCTACACTTTGAGGCTAGGCTCAAAGCCACCAATATCAACCTCACAAATGAGGGATAGACACAAAGCCAAATACAAACACAATCCACCTCTTCACTAAGAGGGATACCAACACAAACTCCACCTCTCACTAGAGGGATCCAAACCCAATCTCTACCTCTCACTAGAGGGAGCTAACCACCACTCCAAAATCAACCTCTACACAAGAGGGATATTACAAATAAGGAGGGTTACAACTTGGTGGTCTATCTCAACTACAAACAACTTCTTTCATAAAATAAAGATCCTATAGATAGGATAGCAAGATATGGCTCAAGTGTGAAAAATCAAGATGTTGGAAAACAAATCACAAGGAAAAATACTTGGGAAAACAACTTAGTATTTGATAGAAATGAAGAACAAAGCAAATATCCCAAATCTATATTTTTCTTTAATTTTTCCAACTCTTGAAAATAAATAAAGATGATCTTTAAAAACCAATAAACTATTTTGAGAACTTGCTTTTAAAAACACTAGAGAGTAGGAAATTTTTGGCTCAAAAATTCTTAACCAAAACCTCTCTCAAATGGGGTATTTATAACCCCTACTTGAAATCTGGCCGTTGGCAGAGGAAAGGCCCAGATTGGCCTTCCGGTCGACCGGCCAACGGTCAAATTTTTGACCATTAAGCCTGTCGGTCGACCACCCGGTCGACCGGCCCTGAACCAGAGAGCAACGACTCTCTGGCCAGTCGACCGCCCGGTCGACCGGGGCAACCCGAGAGTGGGTTGCCTTCAGTCGGTCGACCGGCCCAAAGGGCTGGCTGCGTGCACGTTCTTGTGCATGTCCGGTCGACCGTTCCGGTCGACCGGCTCCTGGTCCGGTCGGCCGGTCCGGTCGACCGCCAGGGCCTGGCAGACAGAATTTAGGGACTGAAAAACTGGGTTTTTAATTCTCAAATAAATCCCATAAATTCTCTAAAAATCCACAAAAATAGTTTTAGTATAATACTTTGATATACAAACATGTGTGGAAAAATTCAACACATATTTCAAATAATTTGAACCATTTTTGTGTTATGGAAATTTTGTCAAAAACCAAAACCCGTATTTTCCAAAACTTGGATTTTTGGATTGAAAATTCGTTTTGTTCAAAACTCATCCAAATACAAAAACATGATATTTAAACAACTTGTAGCATGTTGCATATGGATATAATCCAATATACATATAAAGATATATATCATAGTTTTTGACAATAATTCCAAAAACAAGTTTTGTTAAAAATACAAAGCCTAAATACATGAATAGGTTATCAAACTAAGTTTGTATAAATAGTTGAAGCATAGATGTATATAGAACAAATCTAATATACATTAAACCATGTAAACTTGTTGATCCTATCTATTCATGAAAACCAAGATCGGTTAAACCAAAAACCGAAAACCAATAAACATGAAACTAAAAACAAGTGTGTGTGTTGTGAACTTGAGCATATCACACTATCTAGTCTTTACAAATGGATCTAAAATAGAAACTAAACAAAGTACCGAGGTCTTCTTGTAGAGCGCCGTCTCCAAGTCGACTCGATCCAAAAGTGATCCACCGAGCTTGACTCCAACGAGTGCTAGGTATGAACTTTGACGCTCGGGCTCTTGAATCACCATGTGAAAAGCTCCAAAACACCTTTGTTGAAGCTAATCACCTACTAATATCTTGGTTAAATATCTGAAACTAAACATCACAAGATTATTAGTAAATATAACTACATGAGTTAATCATCATCAAAACTAGAGTGGAAGGCCTCTGGGCCAACAATCTCCCCTTTTTGATGATGACAAAACTCATGGAGTTATATATGCATGGATTAAAGTTAAGCTTCAAAGAAGCTCCCCCTTAACTTATGCATAGCAATAAAAAATAAATATATGCAATGAATACTAAACATGAATATGCATCAACATGCATGAATCAAACATATGTTTCAAAAACCTTCTCCCTTTTTTTTGTTTAAACTCTCAAAATCATTTTCTCATAAACTCAATATAAGCAAAAACAAAAATACACATATATAAACTCAAAATCTTTCTCCCCCTTTTTGTCAATCATCAACAAAGGGGTCAAAGAAAAACAATGTTCTCCCCTTTTTGTCTTAAACAAAAAAAATATCAATAAGGGTGAAATCAAAACAAAACTTTCTTGATACCAATTGTAAGAAATAAATATATCAATCATGATATCAATGAAATATACCAATTGAAAGAACATAAAGCAAATGTTTTAATTGAGAGCTTGTCACCTTCTTATAAAGAAGACCTAATACAGCTCATACGAGAGTATATAGATGTCTTCGCTTGGAATTATAAAGACATGCCCAGGCTCAACCCCTAGATTGCTATGCATCATCTCAACATCAACCCGGATATCAAACCAGTCAAACAACAGCAATGACAGTTCAGTCTCGAGATTTGGAAGCAATCGAATTTTAAGTCAAAAAGCTTATAGACTTTGGTTTCATCAGGGAAGAGCGTCATCCTGATTGGGTGGCAAGTATCATTCCTGTTCCGAAGAAGAATGGAAAGATCTGAATTTGCATCGACTACCGTGATCTGAATGTCGTCTGCCCTAAAGATGAATTTCCTGATGTCATGGTCGACAATACATGCAGTTTTGAGAGGATGTCTTTTATGGATGGCTTCTCAGGGTATAATCAAATAATGTCGTATCCTAAAGATGAAAAGCACACATCCTTTAGGACGCTTGTGGGAGTATACTGCTATACAGTGATGCTCTTAGGCTTGAAGAACATAGGTGTGATATATCAATGCGCCATGAATGCAATCTTCTATGAGCATAAACGTAAGATCGTAGAATGCTATATTGATGACATCGCCATGAAAAGCCACGACAAAAGAAATCACCTCGCCGACCTAAGGAGAGTGTTTGACATCATGCGGGATCACCAGTTGAAAATGAACCCGGCTAAATCCTTCCTAGGGATAGCTGGTGGTAAATTCCTTGGATTTGTTGTTACATCCTAAGGAATTCATCTGGATCTGGAGAAGATCCATACCGTCCAAGAGATGCAGCCTCCGAGGAATCTCAAAGAACTCAGAGGCCTATAGAGATGATTGGCATATATCCGGAGATTCATATCAAATCTCTCAAGATGCTGCCAACCCTTCACCATGGTGATGAAGAAGGGAGTCTCATTTATCTGGGACAATGCTTGCCAAGAAGCATTCGAAGAGATCAAGGAGTATCTCATACATCCATCCGTTCTGGTAGCTCCAGTGTTAGGAAAAGCTTTCCTGTTATATGTTCGAGCAGTGAATCATTCCTTGGGAGCTTTACTAGCTCAAAACAATGACCATAACCATGAACAGAAAATTTACTATTTAAGTAGAATAATGATTGGGGCGGAGCACCGTTACAACCCAATCGACAAGGAATGTTTAGCATTTTTTCTTCGCTGTCCAGAAGATGCGACACTACCTCTTGAGAGAATGCATTCAAGTCAACTCTATAGGTAATCCCTTGCGATTGCTCATGGCAAGTCCATCTTCCTGAATAGCGGCTAGTGAAATGGGCCAAACTGTTCTCATAATATGAGATGCAATTCATGCCACAAAAGGTGGTCAAAGGTCAAACTGTGGCGGATTTTCGGGCCGATTCTCCAGTCCCAGGAACGTCAAAACTTTATGATGATCTCTCAGATGAGATCGCAAAAGTTAACTTGATTAACGCCTCTTAGAAGAACAAGTGTGGCAACTCTTCTTTGACTGAGTCTCAAAAATGAATCCTAAGGGAAATGTCATCGTAGGTGAGGGGGTAGTACTTATCTTCCCACATAACTATGTGATCCCTCGTGCATTCTCGCTAACAGAGCCGTGTTCCAACAATGTTTCATAATATAACGCTCTTTTGATCGGGATGCAACTTGCTGAAGAGATTGGAGTCAAAAATCCTGAAGCATACAGTGATTCAAAGCTCATCGTCAACCAGGTTCGCGAGGAGTATGAAGTCGGACATGAAGACTTGGTACCCTATCACAACACGACCATTATCATGGCAGAGAAGTTTGAAAACTTCTACATGAAAGTACACCTAGAGGGGGGTGAATAGGTGTATGGCTAATCTAATGGAAAATGATGCGGAATTAAAACTTAATTGCAACACACATAGTGTAACCAAAGAGTGTAGCCGAATTCCCGGTGAAGGGCTCTGGACTATCTCCTCTAAATTCCTCTAAATAAGAGTTGAGGTGCTATATGAAGCTCTCTTGGTTCAACACAAGTGAGGCACACAAATAATATCAAGCATATATAAAATATGAACAATATGAATCAATGCAAGATAAGAGAGAGAGAGAGAGTTAAGAAATAGTGGATCAAACGCAAGCACAAAGATATTTTTCAAGGTTTGAGCCACTGCTCTACGTTCCCGCTTCACACAGAAGGATTTTCACTATATGTCCATACAGGGAACCTCTGTTGAGGATTTGGGTAATACAAATTTAGAGTACATAACTCCTCTCTCAAATAACAACAACCTCTACATAAGAGGCAAGGCATTAAACAACACAAGATTAACCTCTCAATATAGGGATAGGCACAAAGCCAAACAACAATCACCTCTCACTAGAGAGATAGGGCATTTAGCCAACACTCCAACCACAATTACCTCTACACTTAGAGAGATACCAACATAACCTCCACAATCACATCAACACAAGAGGGATAACAACAAATACAAGAAAGTTACAACTCTTGGTGGTCTCAACAAACCACAAACCAATTTTCTCACCAAAACAAGATCCTAATAGATAGGATAGATAGATAGCGCAAGTGTGAGAAAACAAAGAGTTTGAAAATCAAAACACAACAAAAATTACTTGGGAAAACAGCTAGAATAAGATAGAAATGAAGATCAAAACCAATATCCCAAATACTCTATTTTTCTTTGAATTTTTCAACCCTTTAAAACAAATAAAGATAAAATCTTTTAGCCCAAAAACACTTTTAAAAACTTGTTGTTAAACACTTGTAAAGGTGTAAAAAATTGCTTTCTTAAATCATGAAGAAATCAGCTCAAGAGATGGGTATTTATACCCTCTCAAAAATCTGCCGTTGGCAGCCTGGAAAGGTCAGAATTGACCTTCTGGTCGATCGCCCGGTCGACCGGCGCTATGGTCATATTTATGACCGTTGTTCTTCCAGTCGACCACCCGGTCGACCGGGCCAAAGCCATCTGTCGACCGCCCGGTCGACCAGCCCCCACTCGAGAGTGGGGTGCTTTCGATCGGTCGACCGCTCGGTCGACCAACCGAATATGCTGGCCTTTGTGCACGTCTCGTGCATATCAGTCGACCATGATGGTCGCCGACTCCTGGTCCGGTCGATCGTCCGGTCGACCGCCAGAGCAGTCTGGCTAGGATTTTGGGTATTGAAAACTTGTCTTTTTAATTTCAATTAAATCCCATAAAATCACATAAATTCCACAAAAATAAGTTCTTATAAGATCTTTGAAATACAAATATGTGTGACTAAAATTCGACACATATTATAAACCATTTGAACCATTTTTGTGACATTGAAATTTGGCTTAAACACAAAATCGGTATTTTCCAAAACTTTGATTTTTGAAATGGAAAACCGTTTTCTCCAAAACTCATATGGATACAAAAAATGATATTGAAACAAATTTGAAGCATATTATATATGGATAGAATCTAATATACATATAAAGATATCTATCTATGTTTTAGATATGGAATCCAAATCCGGTTAAACCAATAAACTTTAAAACTTGTGTGTATGTGTGAACTTGGGCATATAAATACTATCTAATCTTTACACGAGATCTAAACAACTAAACTAAACAAACCGAGGTCTTCTTGTCTCCAAGCTGACTCGATCCAAACGCGATCCAACAGGCTTGGCTCCAACCGAGTACTAGATGCGATCTTGACGCGCGAGCTCTTGAATCACCATGTATTAGCTCCAAAACTCCTTTGTTGAAGCCAACACTTACCAATATCTTGATCAATCATTGAAACTATTTAAACACAAGATTTTTAGTAAACTATAACTACATGAGTTAATCATCATCAATACTAGAGTGATGGGCCTCTGGGCCAACATCTCCCCCTTTTTGATGATGACAAAACTCATGGAGTTATATATGCATTGATTAAAGTTAAGCTTCATAGAAGCTCCCCCTTAACTCATGCATAGCAATAAACAATAAGGATATTCAATAACGTGCATAAAACACAAGCATATTATATATGCATTAAACAAGAAAATAAACCTGCATATATAAAATCTCAAAATTCTTCTCTCCCTTTTTGTATAAAACAAGGAATGAAATAAACATGCATAATCATGCATATATAAAACTCTAAAATTTCTCTCCTCCTTTTTGTCAAATCATCAACAAAGGGGTGAAAATAAATCAAACAATAAAGATATATATGCAATATACATTCTGTAAGTACACCTAGAGGGGGGTGAATAGGTGTACGACTAATCTAATGAACAAAATGCGGAAATTAAAACTAAATGGCAACACACTTAATGTAACCAACGAGTATAGCCGAATTCCCGGTGAAGAGCTCTGGACTAACTCCTCTTGATTCCTCTGAATAAGAGTTGAGGTGCTATATGAAACTCTCATGGTTAAACACAAGTGAGGCACACACAAACAACACAAGCATGTATATGATATAGCAATATGAATAGATGCACAAAATAATAGAGAGAGTTAGAGAAAGTGGATCAATCGCTAACACACGAATATGTTTCGAGGTTCGAGCACACAGCTCTACGTCCCCGCCTTCACATAGAAGGATTTTCACTAACTTGTCCACACAGGACTCCCACACAGGGAACCTCCACTGAGGATTTGGGGCAATACAATAACCCGGAGTACACAACTCCTCTCTCAATTACAACACAACCTCTACACTTAGAGGCTAGGCACAAAGCCACCAATATCAACCTCACAAATGAGGGATAGGCACAAAGCCAATACAAACACAATCCACCTCTTCACTAAGAGGGATACCAACACAACTTCCACCTCTCACTAGAGGGAACCAAACACAATCTCCACCTCTCACTAGAGGGAGCCAACCACCACTCCAATAATCAACCTCTACACAAGAGGGATATCACAAATTAGGAGGGTTAACAACTAGGTGGCTATCTCAACCACAAACAACTTCTTTTCCCACAAAACAAAAGATCCTAATAGATAGGATAGAATGATATGGCTCAAGTGTGAGAAAAACACAAGGAATGGAAAATAAATACTCAAAGAAAATCCTTGGGAAAAACTAAAAATAAGGATGAAGAAGATGAACCAAAATACTTTTCCCAAAATCACTTTTCTTTGATTTTCCAAACCCTATAAAAACACCAAATCAAATGTAAACTTTAAAGCCCAAAACTCTTTTGAAACTTGTATAAAAACACTAGAGATTATTAGAATTTTTGCTCTTCAAAATCTTTGTGAAAACTGCCAAAGATTGGGGTATAAATAGGCCCAATCCAAATCTGCCCGTTGGCTGAAGAAGGGTCAGTTTTGACCTTCCGGTCGACCGCCCAATGGTCAAAAATATGACCGTTGAGCCTGCCGATCGACCACCCAGTCGACCGTGCCAAATCCAGAGAACAGTTGCTCTCTGGTCGGTCGACCGCTCGGTCGACCGTGCCAAGCCTCACGGTCAACCGTCCAGTCGACCGCCCCCACCCGAGAGTGGAGCACTTTCAGTTGGTCGACCGCTCGGTCGACCGGCCTAAGTAGCTGGTCTGTGTGCATGTCCTTGTGCACGTCGGTCGACCAGTCCGGTCGACCGACTCTGGGTCCAGTCGACCGGCCCGGTCGACCGCTAGAGCCTGGCAGGGCTGATTGTAGGATTTAAAAGGTGGTCTTTTAATATCAAATAAATCCCATAAAATCTCTAAAAATCTAAAAAATAGTTTCAGTATAATACTTTGATATACAAACATGTTTGAATAAAATCAAACCATGTTACAAATATTTTGAACTATCTTTGTAACTTAGAAATTTTGCCGAAAACCAAAACTCGTATTTTCCAAAACTTGAATTTTTGAAATGGAAAAACATTTTGTCCAAAACTCATCCAAATACAAAAACATGATATTGAAACAACTTTGAGGCATATAGTATATGGATATAATCCAATATACATATAAAGATATATATCAATGTTTTTGATAATAAATCCGAAAATAAGTTTTGTAAAAATACCAAAACTCCAAACTCATGAAATAGACTATCAAACTAAGTTTGTTTAAATAGTTTAAGCATAGATGTATATAGAATAAATCTAATATACATTAAACCATGTAAACTTGTTGATTCTATCTATTCATCAAAACCAAGATCGGTTAAACCAAAAACTGAAAACCAAAACATGAAACTTAAACAAGTGTGTGTGTGTTGTGAACTTGAGCATATCACACTATCTAATCTTAACAATGGATCTAAACTATAAACTAAACAATGTACTGAAGTCTTCTTATAGAGCTCCGTCTCCAAGTTGACTCGATCCAAACGTGATCCACCGAGCTTGACTCCAACGAGTGCTAGATATGAACTTTGACGCTCGGGCTCTTGAATCACCATGTGAAAGCTCCAAAACATCTTTGTTGAAGCTAATCACCTACTAATATCTTGGTTAAGTATCTGAAACTAAACATCATATGATTATTAGTAAACTATAACTACATGAGTTAATCATCATCAAAACTAGAGTGGAAGGCCTCTGGGCCAACAATCTCCCCCTTTTTATGATGATGACAACTCATGGAGTTATATATGCATGGATTAAAGTTAAGCTTCCAAAAAGCTCCCCCTTAACTCATGCATAACAATAAACAATAAAATATATGCATTAAATGCTAAACATGAATATGCATCAACATGCATAAAACAATGAAATGAACATGCTCTTGATACCAAACTTTTAAAATAAATTCCTTTTCCTTTTTTTTAAAAATAAATTCCTTTTCCTTTTTAAAATAAACATGTTCTTAATTAATTCCTCTTGATAGCAATAAAAATTTCAATGTGAAAACTTTATCAATAAAAGCAATAACAGCTCTTGATACCAATTAATAAAAAAAATTCAATCAATAAAAATTCTTGATACCAATTGGAAGATAATCAATAAGAGCTTTGGAAGATAATCAATAAAAAACTTTTGATACCAATAATAAAAAGTTTAACAAAAGCTCTTGATACCAATATGAAACAGACTTTGATATAAACATACAAATAAACAAAAAACATGCATATAAACTCAAATACTTCTCCCCTTTTTGTCAATCATCAACAAAAGGGTCAAAGAAAACAATAAAACAATGTTCTCCCCCTTTTTGTCTTAAACAAAAAGAATATCAATAAGGGGTGAAATTAAAACAAAACATTATGATACGAATTGAAAAAAAATATATCAATTTAGTGCATCATGATATCAATTGAAAATAAATAAAACAAAACATATCAATTGAAGGTACATAAAGCAAATGTTTTTAATATAAATTTAAATGCCAATTGTAAGTAAATAAATCATTTTGAAGAATTCAACATAAAATTTTGATATCAATTAAAAAATATATAGATAATCTTGATATCAATTGTAAAGATTAGTACTAATTGAAAGTAATTTTCATTAGGAGCATATGATACCAAAAATAATCAATATCATCATTTTTCAACATAAAGTGTGGGAGTAGTATACCAAAGGTAAGCAAAACCAATTGAAAAGTGAAATGTAAATTTTCTCCCCCTTTATGAAATACCAAATAAAATGATGCGTAAGCTTATATAAGATACCAATTGAAACATAATCAATTGAAATATAATAGTCATTTAAGAAATCAAGCTTAGCAAAACTAAAATTTGTGCTCAAAGATATAGAGATATAGTAAGCACAAATAAAGCATATATATATGTATGAAAAATTAAATACCAATCGAAATTGATACTATTTGAAGTGTAAGCATACATATATAGAAACATATATGAGTATACAAAAAGAATGTCAATAGTGATACCAATTGAAAAGATCCAATGATACCAATTGAAAACATAATAAGATCAAATGTATAACTCATATTATCTACCACCCATTTCATGTACATGTTTAAAATTGATTTTCAATTAGAAGCATACAAGGCATGGTCGCCCAACCAACCGCCCTTTAAATGGAAAGGGTTTCCAAAAATAGGTTTGAAAATAGTTTAACATAATTAAAAACTCTTTCAAAATGAAGAATACGAACTAGTTATATGAAAAATTTGTAAACTAGTACGAAATTCTTCAAGCAAGGAATAAAACAAAAAAATATTCCATGAAAAATATGTAAATCACATGATCACCAAACACTCGAAATCTATAAAGCCCATATCATATTCATGAAAACAAAATCATGAGAAAACAATAAATAAAGTGAGTGTATAAGAGTTATGTGAAACACATTATCATGAAACTAGGCAATAAAACTCAATATGAAATTTCTAAAAAACATGAAAATCATCGAAACTAGAATCCTTCAAGGTATATGTATGTCATGTACAAACTAAAGTATACATACATATCCAAATATAAACGAGTCCACAAAAGTATATGCATGAAGGCAAGTGGCTCAAGGATGTATATGCATAACTAATAGTTTAGACAAAATAGACATATATATGAAGCTAATTATAAACATGAAAATATACATAAAATGGGAATACAAGTTAAAATGTAAGAGTCATCAAAACTAGACTATACTAGTACATCTAGTAAGTATAAATGAGCGTTCAAGCACAAACATATAATAGTCTATTTGTGGCTCACTAGTTGTACAAGTATATACCTAAGTTTTAATGAAAACTAACATCTAAACATGTAATCAAAGCATGAAGCATGGAAATCAAAACAAAAACTCATATGATCATTATGTAAATGAACATGCATTAGATCTATGATATATATATTAGCTAAACAAATGTGAGAACACAAAATAAGGGTCCATATAAACATAGGTGTCTCAAATACAAATCATGCATATCACAAGTCTAATAATCATGTCATTTAACATACTAATCATGAAACATCAAAACATGCTAAAAATGAATAATATGAAAGCAAGTAAACATAAATGAGGAGTAAGAGATCGTTAACAAAACCATAAGGGCAACTCTCCATGTCTCCAAAACAAGTTGGTCCTCCCACCAAACTTCCCTTGAAAGTGATGCATCCAAATTGTCCTCATAAAGCTCGGAACGCATCACCTCAAGGCACCATCACTCTCACGTCAAGCGAGAGTCCACACCTACATCAAATAGCGTAGGGGTGGATTTTGGTACCCATACTCTTTTGGGTCCATGGGGGTTAGCTCCTTTCCTAACCCAAACAAACTTAGTTGCTAAATTTGAATCATGTATACAATCATAACAAAACTTAGCAAGGCCCTTACGTCCACAATGTGTACAAGTGTACACATGAGCATACATCGTGTTATGGGAGTGAACGTAAGAAGCATGTGTATATTGTGGTTTGTGTGCATGCATAGGAGGAACTTGTTCCTTTCGAAACATAGATTCCAATCGTGAGAGGTTCAAAGCACATTGGCTCAAGGTGGAGCCCAAACAATCCATATTCTTCTTTAACAAATTTATATCATTTTCAATTATAGAAGAAGAGGGGCATGCAATAGGTGAGCTAGAATGTGAAGAAGCTACACTAGCATGGCAAACATGTGAATCAATATCATTTTGCAAAGAAATATTTTTCTTAGAAACCAAGTCTAAATCCTTTGAAATAGAAATAATTTTAATTTTCAAAGAATCATTTTCTTTTACAATAAAATCAAGTTTTGAAGATATAACTTTATTTTTCTTCAAAACTTCATTACAATCATTTCTATTTTTCAAAATCTCATTTTCCTTTAGGATAAAGTCTAGTTGAGATTTAAGTGAGTCACGTTCACTTGAAATCTCTTCCTTCTCTTGCAAAACCAAATCAAGTCTTGAACACAAATCCTTATTTTCTTTGTTAAGTTCAAAACTCTTTTTTTTCAAAAGATTATATTTTTCTAGCAATTTTTCACAAACAATTGAAAGTTCTTCATTCAAAGCATTTGGATCAACATAATCATTACTAGAAGAACTAGCATAATCATCATCTAACTGAGATTTCGAATATATCTCAAGGGAGTCATTCCCTTGGACCATGTAGCATTGTTGCTCGGATTCTCCACTAGATTCATCCTCCACAATATTGGGCATTTGTAGCTCGGAGGAGGTCAACATGTTCCACACTGCAAATGCGGAATCACAATTAGAAACCAACATAAGATATTCTTTGTTTAGCGTGCTTCTAAGTGCCTCAAGGGCTTATGCATTGGCCTCTATATGCTTGCTATTACCAAGATAGGATTTCTTGGTAGCGGTAAGGAAAACATTCAAGCCTAGGGTTTTTAGATACATGGACATTCTAAATTTCCACATGTTAATATTGGAGACATCAAACATGGGAGGTGACAAGAAATCCATGAGTGTGTGTAAACAATATAAATGTGCAAATGTAAATGTAGATTAGCAAAATCAAGATCACACTCCTAGGTGGTAAAACCTAATATCAGGAGCGTAGGTGATTGGTAGTGAAAAGTGCATTTTTATCATAACATTTACCATCACATTTTCATATTTATTCATTTAATTCTGCACATTTATTAATAATTTGTAATTTATTGTGTGCAGGCCTCGAATTCTTATTTTTATAATAAATAAAGCTTAATGAAGCCAAAAAGCCCACAGTTGAAGCCCAGGTGTAAAAGTGCAAATATCAATTGTCAAAGTGCAAATACACAAAGGGCTAAAGTTGCAAAATCAAAGATGAGGGAAGGATAGACTTCTACCCAACCCTAAACTCTTGCAGATGAGAATGAAAAGAGTGTAGAGATAAGGAAATTCGTTTAAAAGAGATTGGGAGAATTCAAAATCTAGGTAACTTGATTATCAAGTTATCTCGAAATCCCAATATGAAGAGCCAGGATCATACTCCAGAAGCAGGCGCCCACATGGACAGACCAGGAGAAGCCACGCGCCAAAGCGCGTGGCCAGAAGCTACTGTAGTGCCGCAATTTTGCGGCAAAAGCCGCAATTTTGCGGCAATTTGATGTTATCTGGATACCAGATTTCGTGGGCAACTTCATCCGGGACTCTTCGGCCTTCTGCACCTATAAATACCCCTGCAGTGCAACGTACAGAGCGTCCAGCGTCCAGCGAAGAGCCAAGGGCCAAAAGCTAGGGTTTTTAGGTTTTCTTTCTAGGTTAGATTTTATTTTCGTTTTTCTTTTGTAAATTTTGTAACTGAGAGTGGAGGGACCTTTCATGGAGGATGGAGTCTACGCTTGTACTGAGGTGACAGCGGTGTAAGCCCACTTATCTTCCATTGTTAATGAAATTCACTTGAGGTGTGTTTTTGTTATTATTTTATGTTCTTCTTCTCTTGTTTGTTTCTTTGTTTCTCTGTATTCTTGTTTTCTTCATTCGTTTTTTCTCTAATGCCTTGTGAACAATAAGACCCAATTGCATTGAGACTACCTAGCCAAAGAAGAATCCTTGATGGCTTATGGCGATCAACATCCTATACGCCATACTTGCAAGTCTTCCAAGAAAAGGTAAATCATTGCACGGATCGAAGGTAAGCAGGTTAAAGAGGTTTGTACGTGTTATAAGTTTTTCTTTATTTTATTTCTTTTCTTTTTAGATCCATATCTTCCACATCTCTCAAATTCTTTTCTCCCCACTTCATTGTAAATACCACTGCTAATAATAAAAATAAATAATTTTTAGAGTAAAACTTACAAACGCTTCCATCGCTAGTCCCTCCCTGAGGATCACGACCCGCATAGCCTTGCTACCGCGGATTAGTATTGAGAACCTCGCACACCTTTAATTCTCAGATCTAATATTCAATTTTGTGTGCAGGAAAACTCAGTCAACAAATTGGCGCCGTTGCCGGGGAGGGACGGTAAGTTATTCTCTAATAAAAAATTATTTTTTATTAACTAATTCTTTTATTCTTTTTTGTTTGCAGGTTTGGAGAACAGGAAACAGAAACATAGCAGCAGCAGTGGACATATAGCTATCCTGTGCCTCTGCCTTCGAAGGCAGAGCACAGGAAGCTACTGTTTTGCCGCAGATCTGCGGCCAGAGCCGCAATTCTGCGGCAACAGTAGAGAACTACTGATCCTAATTTCTGCAGGTTGCTGCAAAGTTCGAATACTGTTTACTGCTCTGTTGATTTTGTTCTGTGATAACCCTGCTTACTGCTAATTAATTCAACAGTAAAAGGTTTGTTGTTAATGATAAAAATTGATTAGACGTTTGCATATTAGGCACGTGTCTTTTCAATTATTTATTTTTACTGTTGAAGAGTGCTGGCGACAAGGTACGTTTGCATAGCATATAGATTAGGAAACACTCTTGGTTGTTTACTGCTTTCTTGAGTGATTACTTTTCTACAGCTTTACACGTACACTAATTCATCTTAAGGGCATAACCCATAAATAAGATAAGATGGGGATTTCATCACCCTTCCTTAGCCCAAAAATCATATCCCAAGTACTCACTAACCCAAGCCTAACTTAAAAATTAGTAGACGTTGGCCCTAGGGACATCTCGGACTCAATAGGAGATTATCCTAAGGAGGAACAGTGTTGGAAGTTGACTCTTGCCAAATCAGTGTCTAGGAAGGGGATTGAGGGCCGAAAGGCTGAAGATTGGTGGTTATTTAATTAAGGAACGTCTTTGACGGAAAACCTCCCACCACTCTTGCCCTGACCTGACTGATTAACTTGTGGTCAAAGTCTGCACCCTACCTCCCGTGGACAGTCTAACCAGTTAGGAGTCGTCTAGGTCATAAGTCTACCCTAACTTAGGATAGAATTTTTTTTTCTTTTTTGTTTGCTTATTTGTTTGTTTTCTTTTTCTTTGTTTGTGTTTGTGTGATATGGCCTATAACAACAATTTTTTCAACTTTAATGAGAATCCATATTACACACCAACCTCTTATTCGAATATTACCAACCCGGCATATCATAACTTTGACCAACCTAGTATGCCAGATTGGTCTTATCCGAATCATTACATGCCCCAGTCCCAATACTATGAACAAGATTGGAATAATCATCACTACTCTTCACAGAGTCAATGGGGATTCAATACCCCTGAGCCATATGGTCAACCACCTGTTCAACCATTATCTTCATATACGTCTCTTCCCACATCACCAAGGTTTCAGTCCACCATTGATCTATTCGATGGGTTAGAAGAAAAAGTGGATCGGTTGCAAGATATAATGAATGATCAAATTTCTAGACTTTCCAACATTCTTGAGCAAGTTGATAGAAACCAAGAATCATTCTGTCTAGAAGACCTTGATCAAAATTCAATTTCATCACATCAATATGAACTTGCTCAACCCCAATCCTTGGACAAATTGGCTAGTTTTAATTTCAATGAGATTGAATTAGATTGTGAATGTGAACCCGATCCCCAACTTTGCGATTCAGTTTCCATTTTCGAATCTATGTTGACTCCGGTATCCTTACCCAATTTGGACCAATTTTCTGAGCCAACATTTATTCCTGTGCCCATAGATCATGAAATTGAATCACCCATTTTTGATGATCATCATATTGAACTTGACCAATTTCATACTTCTGAAAGTCCCATTGACAAATTGGCAAGTTCTCATTTTTATGAGATTGAACCTAATGAAATATGTGACCTAGATTCTCAAATCTATGATCAAGTTCAAATTCCCGAATCATTATTGACTCCTGTTTTGTTACCCGACTTAGGTAATATTTTAGAGTCAGTTTTGATTCCCACACCTATCATTCCTGAACTTGAATAACCAATATTGAGTCACATTCCATTGTGGGAAGATGATTGTGGACTTGAGTTTCAACTTCTTGACTTGGACACACTCCTTGAACCAAGCTCGACTCCTGAACCCTTACTTGATTTAAGTTTCTTTCCTGAGTCGGTATTCGTTCCTGAACCTATCATTCTTGAGTCCAAGTCAACCATTCTACCAAGTCACATTCTTTTGTTGGACATAGGTATAGACCATGCCTCTGTGATGATTTTTCAGGACTGGTCATGTAAAGGAGTAAGTTTCACGAGAGGATCTTCCATGATCCTATTCATTCTGGGGACTGTAAATATGTAAATAAAAAAGAGGTCAATAAAGGTAGGTCCCGTGAACTACCACGTTATCTTGTTTGGGCCGCATTTCGTGGACCAATTAGACCACCACCGGAACCACCACCTTAAGGTAACTTCCGCCTTCCCTTGTTCTGTTTTATGCATATATGCATTCATTCATACATTGAGGACAATGCATGAGATAAGTGTGGGGTGGGCTTTACTAACATACTAACATAGGTAGACACTAACAAATTTGCTAATAAAAAAAATTTAAAAAAAATGTTATAAAAAGGAAATATTTTGACTTATTTTTTGAAAGAAATCTAAGTTAGTTTTAAGGATTAGGAAAATCATGATTAGGATTTCTAAAAACTTGGTCAAAATAAATAAATTGTTGAATTTTTAAGTATAGGAGGAGAAATTGAATAAGTAGTTAGTCTTATTTTTACCTTAATGAAATGTGCATACCAAATGCATATCTAGGATTCTAAGACAAAGACCTTGTGCCTCATTAAAAAAAAAAAAAAAGAAAAAAAATTCACCAATTAAGCTGATACATGTGCCTCAAGAAGCATAAGTATTCATGCCTAAAGGTGAGTAAATAAAATAAAGTCCTTAGTTTTGGGGCCTAGTTCACTCGAATTTGAGTCCGCGGGGTGTTTTCTCACCTGGTGCCCTAAAGCCAACCGGTTTGGGAGTCATCGACTTTAAGTTCACTACATGGGTGGATTAGAAAGCCTAAGAAGACTAAGAATATAATATATGTATTAACACATCTAATAATCAATTAGTTAGGTATGAGGGCCTCAAGAAGCCTTGATGCTTACACGAAAGAAAATTAGATGAGTTATACATATTAAAAAAAAAAAACAAGAAGAAAAAAATAAAAAGGCATGAAAGTCCAAGTTAAGGAATTCCTAGTAAAATTCATAAGGATGCATATGATTTTTGGTAACGAAAAAGACTATACACAAATACAATTTTGATCCTTACCTAAAAAGGAAAACAATTTACTTTATAAAGACTAAGTTTAAGAATGAATAAAATGATAATCCTAAAAACTTATAGATTACTTAGTCTTTTCAAAAGTATTTCAAATATTTTCCTTTTTATGGATTTTGTGGGTGTAATCCGCTGAAAACCCTCACGAGACAACACTCGTCCTTTAGGGTAACCTAAGGGTTTAACGGCTTGTTGCACATGCTAAGTACAATCGTGATTCCTACGAATGTGAGTTAGGTTAGATGAGTTTTTCTTTTCTTTTCTTTTTCTTTGTTTACTCGAGGACGAGCAAAAGATAAGTGTGGGGGTGTGATTGGTAGTGAAAAGTGCATTTTTATCATAACATTTACCATCACATTTTCATATTTATTCATTTAATTCTGCACATTTATTAATATTTGTAATTTATTGTGTGCAGGCCTCGAATTCTTATTTTTATAATAAATAAAGCTTAATGAAGCCCAAAAGCCCACAGTTGAAGCCCAGGTGTAAAAGTGCAAATATCAATTGTCAAAGTGCAAATACACAAAGGGCTAAAGTTGCAAATATCAAAGATGAGGGAAGGATAGACTTCTACCCAACCCTAAACTCTTGCAGATGAGAATGAAAAGAGTGCCGAGATAAGGAAATTCGTTTAAAAGAGATTGGGAGAATTCAAAATCTAGGTAACTTGATTATCAAGTTATCTCGAAATTCCAATATGAAGAGCCAGGATCATACTTCCAGAAGCAGGCGCCCACATGGACGGACCAGGAGAAGCCACGCGCCAAAGCGCGTTGCTAGAAGCTACTGTAGTGCCGCAATTTTGCGGCAAAAGCCGCAATTTTGCGGCAATTTGATGTTATCTGGATACCAGATTTCATGGGCAACTTCATCCGGGACTCTTCGGCCTTCTGCACCTATAAATAACCCCTGCAGTGCAACGTACAGAGCGTCCAGCATCCAGCGAAGAGCCAAGGGCCAAAAGCTAGGGTTTTTAGGTTTTCTTTCTAGGTTAGATTTTATTTTCGTTTTTCTTTTGTAAATTTTGTAACTGAGAGTGGAGGGACCTTTCATGGAGGATGGAGTCTACGCTTGTACTGAGGTGACAGCGGTGTAAGCCCACTTATCTTCCATTGTTAATGAAATTCACTTGAGGTGTGTTTTTGTTATTATTTTATGTTCTTCTTCTCTTTTTTGTTTCTTGTTTCTCTGTATTCTTCATTCGTTTTTTCTCTAATGCCTTGTGAACAATGAGACCCAATTGCATTGAGACTACCTAGCCAAAGAAGAATCCTTGATGGCTTATGGCGATCAACATCCTATACGCCATACTTGCAAGTCTTCCAAGAAAAGGTAAATCATCACACGGATCGAAGGTAAGCAGGTTAAAGAGGTTTGTACGTGTTATAAGTTTTTCTTTATTTTATTTCTTTTCTTTTTAGATCCATATCTTCCACATCTCTCAAATTCTTTTCTCCCCACTTCATTGTAAATACCACTGCTAATAATAAAAATAAATAATTTTTAGAGTAAAACTTACAAACGCTTCCATCGCTAGTCCCTCCCTGAGGATCACGACCCGCATAGCCTTGCTACCGCGGATTAGTATTGAGAACCTCGCACGCCTTTAATTCTCAGATCTAATATTCAAATTTTGTATGCAGAAAACTCAGTCAACAAATTGAGGCATTAGAGAACAAAATAGAAGAAAGAAAATAGAAACAGAGAAACACAAGAATAAACAAAAGATGAAAAACATAAAATATGTTAGTGTCTACCTATGTTAGTATGTTAGTGAAGCCCACCCCCACACTTATCTCATGCATTGTCCTCAATGTATGAATGAATATCAGGAGCGTAGGCTCTGATACCAATTGTAAGTACACCTAGAGGGGGGTGAATAGGTGTACAGCTAATCTAATGAACAAAATGCGAAAATTAAAACTAAATGGCAACACACTTAATGTAACCAACGAGTGTAGCCGAATTCTCTGTAAAGGGATCTGGACTAACTCCTCTTGATTCATCTGAATAAGAGTTGAGGTGCTATATGAAGCTCTCGTGGTAAACACAAGTGAGGCACACACAAACAACACAAGCATGTATATGATATGGCAATATGAATAGATGCACAAAGTAATAGAGAGAGTTAGAGAAAGTGGATCAATCGATAACTCACGGATATGTTTTGAGGTTCGAGCATACAGCTCTACGTCCCCGCCTTCACACAGAAGGATTTTCACTAACTTGTCCATATAGGACTTCCACACAGGGAACCTCCACTGAGGATTTGGGGCAATACAATAATCGGGAGTATACAACTTCTCTCTCAATACAACACAACCTCTACACTTAGAGGCTAGGCACAAAACCACCAATATCACCTCACAAATGAGGGATAGGCACAAAGCCAATACAAACACAATCCACCTCTTCACTAAGAGGGATACCAACACAACCTCCACCTCTCACTAGAGGGAACCAAACACAATCTCCACTCTCGCTAGAGGGAGCCAATCACCACTCCAATAATCAACCTCTACACAAGAGGGATATCACAAATTAGGAGGGTTAACAACTGGTGGTCTATCTCAACCACAAATGATTGAGGCTTTACCTGCACACAAAATAAAGAATTTCAGATTTAAGAATAATATGTGCAAGTGCTCAATTCTAACCGCGATAGCAAGTGGCTATGCGGGTCGTGATCCACAAGGAGGGTTTGCGATAGAAGCGTTCAAGGTTTTTTTTATTGAATTCTTTATGAAGACAAACGAAAGTTCTTCTTGTTTAAAGAAATGAAAATGAAAACGAGTTATGTTAAAGTTAGAAAGAAAACGGTAGAATGAGAAGGTGGAGAAAATCAGAAAATGACTATGTACAAATGAATTGGAAAAGAAAGATTTGGAAGATGTGGTGTTGGTGATTTAATCTACAGAAATAATAGAAAAGAAAGAAAAATAATTACTTACCTTCTTTTTACCAAAGCTTACCTTGAGTCTTTAGCGAAGATGTTACCTTGAAATGGAGGCAATCAGCACATAGCCCATAAGAGTTGATTATTGGTCTCTTCCACATTACATCATCAAGACAACTCAAGCATGAAATGATACAGAGAGACTCACATCCATCGTCATGAGCTATCGGTGGTACTCGCAAAGGCAAGGCTCTTTCGATGATTTTAGACTCACTTGGAAGACAATTGTACCAAAAGAAGAGTGAAGTAGAAAAGAAGAAGAAGAAGAAACTAAAACAAAGTACATACAAAGAGAGAATACAGATTTGATTTCATAACGATAAAAGAAAAGAAAGAAACCTTACACCGGTGTCACTCTCAGCACAAGCTTCATTCTTGTTCTTCTATGAAAGTCTGATCTCCTCTGAATTACATAAATGAAAACTAAAATTACATGAAAAAGAAAAAGAAAAACCTACACTAAGAAATGGAAAACTTGGCTAAATCCTATCTCTGCATGGTCGTCATTTTTCAGTGCAAATATTGCCTTTTTATAGGCAAAAACCCAACCAACAGGATCCCGGGAAGATTAGGGGAGCAAACGCTCCCCCTAACTTGCTAACCAAGCCGCGAAAACGCGGCTTTGGCCGCGTTTCCACGGCCAGGGTGTGGCCAGGTGGCCACACCCTGTTGGTGGGTCTCCCCGGCATCTCGTTCTGTCTTTATTTTGGGTTGGATTTGCAGTTTAGCTCCGAGATTTTGAAGAAGTGGCCATTGATCTTTGCTTCAACCGATCGATTCTGAGAGGATTCTTCCCAACCGGTTTTCAACCTCTTGATTTTGCCCTGATTCACTGAGTTTGAATTAATTTTGATTTAATTCAGAATTTGGTGGGCTTTTGGGCTCATTTCTCTTCACTCTCCTTAAGGAATGGGCCTGCAAATAATTAACATTTAATTAGGACAATGCAGATTTTATTCTATAATAAGTATGGAAATATGATACTAAATGTGCAACATTAGCGACCAATCACACCCCCATACCTATCTTTTGCTCGTCCTCGAGCAAAATAATTAAACTATACTAAGAATTATTAGACCACTTTCGCAGGTCACGCGATTGCACTGAGCATGTGCAACAAGACGTTAAACCTCTAGGTTTCCCCTAGAGGACGAGTTTTGTCTCGTGAGGGTTTTCAGCGGATTGCACCCACAAAATCCATAAAGAAAGAGAAATAAAGAGTTAGTATTTTAGAAAAACATTTTGAAAGAGAAAAATATTTGAAATATAATTGTAAGATTTAAGCAATCTATAAGTTATAGGAAGACTGAATTTTTCATTCCTAAACTTAGTCTCTATTCAAAAATTTGTTATCAATCAAAGTAAGGAGTCAAATTGTACTTCTCATCTAGTCTATTACTTTACCCTGAGTCATATGCACCTTGTGATTGTGAAAATTTTGACTAAGGGTTCATTAACTCTAACTCTTATGCCTTATATATATATATATATATATATATATATATATATATATATAATTTTTTTTGTGGTGGTATTTCTTAGTTCTATTAGGCTTTCTAATCTACCCATGTAACGAGCCTTTAATCGATGACTCCAAACCAAACGGTCTTAGGGCATCGGGTGAGAAAACACCCCAAGGACTTAAGGACTCGAGCAAACAAGGCCACAAAACTAAAGATTTTATTATATGAACCTCTTTTAGGCGCGAATACTTATGCTTTATTAGGCACAAATACCCAGCTTAATCAGAGGATTTTTATATATATTTTTTTTTTTCAAACTTATCTAATCATCTTTCGCATAAATACTAAGGCTTACTTAGGCCAAAGCACCTAGCTAATCAATAATTAGATTTGTTTATTTCTTTCTTTTTCCTTTTTTTTTATTTTTTTATTTTTTTATAAGCATAAGAATCTTTGTTTTTTGAACCCTAAGCGTGTAAGTGTATGAAGTGTGCATATTTCATCAAGGTAAAGATCAAGACTAAATTACTTTGACAAATTTTCTTCCTAACCCTAAAAATCAAACAAATAATCTTATTTTGACCAAGTTTATGAAATACTAATTTGGATTTTCCTATTCCTTAAAATTAACTTAATTTCTTACAAAAAATATGTCAAAATATTGTTTCTGTTTTTCAAAAAGTTGTTTAAAAAAAAGAAAATGTAAAATATATATTTTTTTAATAAAAAGAAAAACCTAAGTTATGTTAGAACCCTCCCCCACACCTATCTCATGCATTGTCCTCAATGTATGAATTAATACATAGATGCATGAAAAAGAAGAAAGGGAAGGAAAATGTTACCTTAAGGTGGTGGTTCCGGTGATGGTCTGATTGGTCCACGAAATGCGGCCCAATCGACTTTTCTTGGGATTCGGAGGAACCCACCAAAAATCTCTTTAATATAACCCATTAAAATGATGTCCACGAAGGATTTTTATTAAAAATTTAACCCCATCTAATTTCCAAATTTCATAACTAATTTCGGAGTCAAATTTGTCAACCACCTCGTCCTAGAATGGAGTGTGAAAAGATAGAATGATTGACTTGGACTAAGGAAGTACAGGAACTAACACCGACTCAGGAAGGTGACTTAAGTCAAGTAAAGGTTCAGGAGTCGAAATTGGTTCAGGAAGTGGGTCCAAGTCAAGAAGTTGAAACTCAAGTCCACATTTATTTTTCAACAATGGAATGTGACTTAATATTGGTAATTCAAGTTCAAGAATGATAGGCATGGGAATCAAAACTGACTCTAAAATATTACTCAAGTCGGGTAACAAAACAGGAGTCAATATTGATTTGGGAGTTTGAACTGGATCACAGATTTTAGAATCTAGGTCACATTTCTCATTGAGTTCAATGTCATAAAATGAGAACTTGCCAATTTGTCAATAGGATTTTCAAAAGTGTAAAATGGTCAAGTTCAATGATCCTCAAAGATGGGTGATTCAATTTCATGATGAATAGGCACAGGATCCAATGTTGACTCGGGGAAAAGATTGAAATCAGGTGAAGACACCGGAGTCATTATTGAATAAGGAGTAAAATTGAATCACTAAGTTGAGGTTCATGAGCATATTCATTTTCAAGTTCGATTTCAGGAAAAGGATAACTTGCCAAACTGTCAATATTCTTTTCAAAATTTGGAGTTTGGGCAAGTTCAAATGATTGTTCTGAAATGGAACCTTAATTTCCAAAACAACATGACTCTTCGGCTCGAACAGAATGGTTAGTGACATCAGAACTGGTCAAACGGTGAGAACGTAGAGTTTAGACCATCATATCTATGTCACGATTACGAGCGTTTTGAGCCTGAGTCATGGCTTCAAGCATCTTTTTATAGTTGATGGTTCATCGTCTTGTTGAAAAGATGAAGTGTTGTTTTGGAATTGGTGGTGAAATTGTGAGTCCATCAGATTTTGGGATTTTTTGTTTGGACTCACGCATACTCATTTCCAAATTGATAGTTTCCTATTTTGGACTGGTGGAACTGAGTATGAGTCTTGAAAATATTGTGGACTAGGTGGAGAAGGAGGACAAGTTGGTTGAAAATTAGACTCGGGGGAGGTGAATCCCCATTGACTCTGTGAAGAGTTGAAATTATCATGAAAATTATGGTTATAAGATTGGGGACATGGGTTATATTAATTCGGATAAGACCAATCCGGCACACTAGGTTGGTTAAAGTTATGATATGCCAGGTTGGTAATATCCGAAAATGAAGTCGGTGTGTAATATGGATTACTATTAAAATTGAAAAAATTATTATTATAAGCTATATCACACAATAGTATACAAACAAGAAGAAAGAAAAACAAATAAATAAGCAAACAAAAAAGAAAAAAATTCTAACCTAAGTTAAGGTAGACCTATGACCTAGACGACTCCTAACTAGTTAGACTGTCCACGGGAGGTATAATGCAGACTTTGACCACAAGCTAATCAGCCAGGTCAGGGTAAGATTGGTGGGAGGTTTTCCGTCAAAGACGTTCCTTAATTAAATAACCACCAATCTTCGGGCTTTCGGCCCTTAATCCCCTTCCTAGACACTAATTTGGCAGGAGTCAAATTCCAACACCTTTGCCCCTTAGGATAATCTCCTAATTGAGTCCGAGATGTCCCTAGGGCCAACGTCTACTCATTTTTAATTAGGCTCGGGTTAGTCAGTTTTTGGAAACTGATTTTTGGGCCAATGAAGGGTGATTAAATCCCCACCTTATCTTGTTATGAGGTTGTGCCCTTAAGATCAGTTTGTGCAAGTGTACAAGATATGTAAACAAGATTCACTCAAGCGATGTAAATCAACCAAGAGATGAGTCCTATTCTAAATGCAATGCGAACGTACCTTACTCCAGCACTCTTCAACAGTAAAGTAAATGAATTGAAAAGACACGTGCCTAAAATGCAAACGTCTAATCAATTTTTTTAATTTTTCAACAAATGTTTTACTGTTGGTTTATTAGCAGGCTTATGTGATGGCATATAAGAAATAAATTTTGCAGAAAACTAGAATTTTGCCAAGCAAGCAGCTCTGCAAAAAGCCAGTTAGTAGTGAACTCTTCCTTGCCGCGGAAACGCGGCTAAAGCCGAGCAAACGCGGCAATTCAGAGGGTACTTGGTCTCTGTTTTGTGGAACAGAGGCCCAAGACCACTTATATGTTACTGCAATCCTTTTTTTCTTGCTTTTCCTGCCCTGTAACCTGCAACAGAGAAGAAAAACTCGTTTTAGTTCAAAAATTCAATAAAATCGTTACCCTCCCCGGCAATGGCATCAAATTTGATTGAGGCTTTACCTGCACACAAAATAAAGAATTTCAGATTTAAGAATAAACATGTGCAAGTGCTCAATTCTAACCGCGATAGCAAGTGGCTATGCGGGTCGTGATCCACAAGGAGGGTTTGCGATAGAAACGTTCAAGGTTTTTTTATTGAAATCTTTATGAAGATAAACAAAAGTTCTTCTTTGTTTAAAGAAATGAAAATGAAAACGAGTTATGTTAAAGTTAGAAAGAAAACGGTAGAATGAGAAGGTGGAGAAAATCAGAAAACGACTATGTACAAATGAATTGGAAAAGAAAGATTTGGAAGATGTAGTGTTGGTGATTTAATCTACAGAAATAAAAGAAAATAAAGAAAAATTTACTTACCTTCTTTTTACCAAAAGCTTACCTTGAGTCTTTAGCGAAGATGTTACCTTGAAATGGAGGCAATCAGCGCATAGCCCATAAGAGTTGATTATTGGTCTCTTCCACATTACATCATCAAGACAACTCAAGCATGAAATGATACAGAGAGTCTCACATCCATCGTCATGAGCTATCGGTGGCACTAGCAAAGGCAAGGCTCTTTCGATACTTTTAGACTCACTTGGAAGACAATTGTACCAAAAGAAGAGTGAAGTAGAAAAGAAGAAGAAGAAGAAAACTAAAACGAAGTACATACAAAGAGAGAATACAGATTTGATTTCATAACGATAAAAGAAAAGAAAGAAACCTTACACCAGTGTCACTCTCAGCACAAGCTTCATTCTAGTTCTTCTATGAAAGTCTGATCTCCTCTGAATTACATAAATGAAAACTAAATTACATGAAAAAGAAAAAGAAAAACCTACACTAAGAAATGGAAAACTTGGCTAAATCCTATCTCTGCATGGTCGTCATTTTTAGTTCAAATACTGCCTTTTTATAGGCAAAAACCCAACCTACAGGATCCCGGGAAGATTGGGGGAGCAAACGCTCCCCCTAACTTGCTAACCAAGCCGCGAAACGCGGCTTTGGCCGCGTTTCCGCCGCCAGGGTGTGGCCAGGTGGCTACACCCTGTTGGTGGGTCTCCCCGGCATCTCGTTCTGTCTTTATCTTGGGTTGGATTTGCAGTTTAGCTCCGAGATTTTGAAGAAGTGGCCGTTGATCTTTGCTTCAACCGATCGATTCTGAGAGGATTCTTCTCAATCGGTTTTTCAACCTCTTGATTTTGCCCTGATTCACTGAGTTCGAATTAATTCTGATTTAATTCAGAATTTGGTGGGCTTTTGGGCTCATTTCTCTTCACTCTCCTTAAGGAATGGGCCTGCAAATAATTAACATTTAATTAGGACAATGCAGATTTTATTCTATAATAAGTATGGAAATATGATACTAAATGTGCAACATTAGCGACCAATCAACAAACAACTTCTTTTCCCACAAAACAAAAGATCCTAATAGATAGGATAGAATGATATGGCTCAAGTGTAAGAAAAACACAAGGAATGGAAAATAAATACTCAAAGAAAATCCTTGGGAAAAACTAGAAATAAGGATGAAGAAGATGAACCAAAATACTTTTTCCAAAATCACTTTTCTTTGATTTTCCAAACCCTATAAAAACACCAAATCAAATGTAAACTTTAAAGCCCAAAACTTTTTTGAAACTTGTATAAAAACACTAGAGAGTATAGGAATTTTTGCTCTTCAAAATCTTTGTGAAAACTGGCCAAAGATTGGGGTATAAATAGGCCTAATCCAAATCTGCCCGTTGGCTGGCCAAAGGGTCAGTTTTGACCTTCCGGTCGACCCCGGTCGACCGGCCAACGGTAAAAAATATGACTGTTGAGCCTGCCGGTCGACCGCCCGGTCGACCGTGCCAAATCCAGAGAGCAGTTGCTCTCTGGCCGGTCGACCGCTCGGTCGACCGTCCGGTCGACCGCCCCCACCCGAGAGTGGGGCACTTTCAGTCGGTCGACCGGCCTAAGTGGCTGGTCTGCGTGCACATCCTTGTGCACGTCGGTCGACCGGTCCGGTCGATCGACTTTGGGTCCGGTCGACCGCCAGAGCCTGGCAGGGCTGATTATAGGATTTAAAAGGTGGTCTTTTTAATATCAAATAATCCATAAAATCTCTAAAATTCACAAAATAGTTTCAGTATAATACTTTGATATATAAACATGTTTGAGTAAAATCAAATTATGTTACAAATATTTTGAACTATTTTTGTAACTTAGAAATTTTGCCGAAAACCAAAACTCGTTTCCAAAACTTGAATTTTTGAAATGGAAAAACATTTTGTCCAAAACTCATCCAATACAAAAACATGATATTGAAACAACTTTGAGGCATATAGTATTTGGATATAATCCAATATACATATAAAGAAATATATCAATGTTTTTGACAATAAATCCAAAATAAGTTTTGTAAAAATACCAAAACTCCAAACTCATGAAATAGACTATCAAACAAAGTTTGTTTAAATAGTTGAAGCATAGATGTATATAGAACAAATCTAATATACATTAAACCATGTAAACTTGTTGATTCTATCTATTCATGAAAACTAAGATCGGTTAAACCAAAAATCGAAAACTAAAACATGAAACTTAAACAGTGTGTGTGTGTGTGTGTTGTGAACTTGAGCATATCACACTATCTAATCTTAACAATGGATCTAAACTATAAACTAAACAGTGTACCGAAGTCTTCTTGTAGAGCTCCGTCTCCAAGTCGACTCGATCCAAACGTGATCCACCGAGCTTGACTCCAACGAGTACTAGATATGAACTTTGACGCTTGGGCTCTTGAATCACCATGTGAAAGCTCCAAAACACCTTTATTTAAGCTAATCACCTATTAATATCTTGGTTAAGTATCTGAAACTAAACATCACAAGATTATTAGTAAACTATAACTACATAAGTTAATCATCATCAAAACAAGAGTGGAAGGCCTATGGGCCAACACATTCATGAAGAGGAGAGATAAAGTTAACTCTCCCTGCATACATGCATTTCATGAAAAAGAGATGACTAGACCCTAATCACATAACGCGTAATATACAATGTATAAAAATAGATGTGAAGCTCTCTCTACACACGTATACTACATACCAAAGAGATCAATCACTTCAATATAAAATACACTCAACATGAGTCTATATATAGAGATGATGTTAAGCTTCCCTTGCATGTAAGCAATACATATCAAAACAATACCAATTGAAAAATATACCAACTTATGGCAAAGGTATATATCGAACATTATGATACCAATTTATGATACCAATTGAAAAAAAAACAATTTTAAGTTACCAAATGATACCTATTGAAAATATCTTGTAAATTTTTGATACCAATGGAAAATGAAACATTGTACATTTTTATACCATTGAAATATATATTGTAAATTTTAATACCAATTGAAAGTAAAAACAAATTAAAAATACAAATCATATTTCTTTGGAAAAACAAATCATTTTACAATAAAGATACCAAATTGAAATAATACCAATTAGGATTATTGATACCAATATTGAAAATGTTAGTAGATACCAAAATAAAGTTTTTCATCATAACGAATAGGAGTAAGGTACCAATTGAAAATAAAACTGATTGAAAGTATAAAACATGAATTTTCTCCCCCTTTATGAAATACTAATAAAAACGATGCATAAGCTTGTATAGAATACCAATTGAAAAATAATTGAAATTAAGAAGTAAATCTAGCTTAGCATAAATATAATTTGTGCTTTAAGATGTAAAGAAGTTGTAAGCATAATCAAATCATATATATATGTATGAAAATGTAAATTTCAATCGAAATTGATTCTATTGGAGTTTGAAGCAAACATATATGAAAAACACATTTGAGTATACAAACATGAAAATATCAATTGTGATACTAGTTGAAATATAATGAGGATCAAGTGTATAACTCATATTACCTCCCTTTCATGCACATGTTGAAAAGATTTTCAATTAGAGCATGCAAGGCATGGTCTCCCATACAGCCGCCCTTTGAAGGACGGGGTTTTCAAAAATAAGAAATTGAAAATAATTTTAGTATAATTGAAAAATCTTCCAAAATGAAAAAAATACACAACTAGTTTTATGATAATCTTGAAAACTAGTACGAAGTCCTTCAAGTAAGGAATAAAATAAGAGTATATCTATGAAAATATGAAAATCACTCAACAATTGACACTCAAAGTCTATAAAGCACCTATAAGACTCATGAAAACCAAGTCATGAGAAAACATAAAGTAATGTGAGTGTATAAAGTCATGTAATCAACAAAATAATGGAATAAGGCATTTAAGCTCAATTATGAAATTCCTTCTAAAAAACATGAAAATTATCAAAACTAAATATCCTTCAAGGTATATGTATGTTTTGTCTAAACTTGAAGTATACACACATATTCCAAACACAAATTAGTCTATAATAGAATTTTGCATAAAAAGCAATGACTTAAGGGTATACATGTATATCTTAAAATTTTGGCAAAATTGACATATACATGAAGCTAAATACATTTTCATAAAAAACATGTACAGAAAGGGAATGCAAGTCAAAATATACGAATCATCAAAATTAGGCTGTACTAGTACATCTAATGGGTACAAGTGAGAAATTAAGCACAAACATACAAAAATCAAATGTGGCTCATTAGTTGTATAAGTATCTACACAAGTTTTAATGAAGACTACATCTTAAACATGTAATTAAAACATGAAGCATAAAACAAAAACGAAACCAATGATCATTATGTAATGCATATGTCTTAGAGTTATGATATACACAATAGTTAAACTATAGTGAGAACACAAAATATGGATTCATATGAACATGGGTGTATCTCAATTACAATGCATGTATGTCATAAGTCTAAATAACATGGCATTTAATAACAATCATGAAAACTAAAACATGCTAAAAAAATAATAATATGAAAGCATGTAACTTAAATGAGAGTTAGAGATAATTACCAAAACTATTAGGGCACATCTCTAGATCTCCAAACCATGGTGGTCTTCCCACCAAACTCCCCTTGAAAGTGATGCAACCAAAGGTGTTACCATTTTAGCTCAAAACGCATCCACCATCACTGTACCATTACTCTCACGTCAAGTGAGAGCCCACACCTACATCAAATAAAATAGGAGTAGATTTTGGTACCCATACTCTATTGGGTCCATAGGGGTTAGCACCTTTTCTAACCCAAACAAATCTATTTGCAAAATTTACATTATGTACTCTATCATAACAAAATTTTGCAAGGTGGCCCTTACGTCCATAATGTGTACGACTGCACAAATGAGCATACATGATGTTATGCGTATGAATGTGAGAAGCATGTGTATGCCATGGTTTGTGTGCATGCATAGGAGGAGCATGTTTCTTGTGAAACATGGATTCCAACTGTGTGCGCTTCATGGCACATTGGCTCAAAGTGGAGCCCAAACAATCAACACTTTTCTTCAACACATATACATCATTTTTAATGCTTGAAGATAAAGTGGAGCATGTAATTAAAGCACTAGATGGTGAAGCAATATTAGCATGGCATACATGTGAAGACAAATTATTTTTCAAAGATTTATTTTCATTAGAAATCATATCCAATTCTTTTGAAATAGAAGCAATTTTGTTTTTCAAAGATTCATTCTCTTTTAAAGCAATATCAAGTTTTGAAGACAAAATCTCATTATTCTTTAAAACATCATTACAATTATTTTACTTTTTAAAATTTTGTTTTCATTTAGGACAAGTTCAAGTTGGGATTTCAATGAGTCTCTTTCACTTGAAATCTAAACCTTCTCTTGCAAAATCAAGTCAAGTTTTGAACAAAAATCCTCATTTTCTTTATTTAATTTATTACTTTTCTTTTAAAAACTTGGTATTTTTCAAGTAAGTTTTCACACAAAATAGATAGTTCTTTATTTAAAGCATCATCGTCCATATAATCATCAACGGAAGAACTGGCACTATCATCTAGTTGAGTATCCGAGTTTACCTCAAGAGAGTCATTCCCTTAGACCATGTAGCAATGTTGGTCGGACTCATCTCCACTAGATTCCTCCTCCATATAGTTTGGCGTTTGAAGCTTTAAAGAGGTCAAAGTGTTCCACACTGCAAAAGCGGAATCACAATGAGAAGCTATAGAAAGATATTCTTTGCTTTGTGAGTTTCTAAGTGCCATTAGGGCTTGTGCATTGGCCTCTATATGCTTGTTATTACCAAGATAAGATTCCTTGGTAGCGGCAAGGTGAACATGCATACCTAGGGTTTTAAGGTACATGGACATCTTAACTTTCCAAAATCAATGTTGGAAGTATCATACATGGGAAGGGTCATGAAGTCCATGAGTGTGTGTAAATAAATAAGTGTGCAAATGCAAATATAGATTAGCTAATCAAGATCTCACTCCTAATTGGTTAAACCTAATATCAGGAGCGTAGGCTCTGATACCAATTGAAAGTACAACTAGAGGGGGTGAATAGGTGTATGACTAATCTAATGAGAAATGATGCGGAATTAAAACTTAATTGCAACATATTTATGTAACCAAAGAGTGTAGCCGAATTCCCGGTGAAGGGCTCTGGACTATCTCCTCTAATTCCTCTAAATAAGAGTTGAGGTGCTATATGAAGCTCTCTTGGTTTAACGCAAGTGAGGCACACAAACAATACAATGCATATATATGATATGAATAATATGAATCAATGCAAGATATGAGAGAGAGAGAGAGAGAGTAAAGAGATAGTGATCAAACACACAAAGATATGTTTCGAGGTTCGAGCCACTGCTCTACGTCCACGCCTTCACACAGAAGGATTGCTACTATACGTCCACACAGGACTTCCACACAGGGAACCTCCACTGAGAATTTGGGTAATACAAATTTAGAGTATACAACTCCTCTCTCAAACAACAACAACCTCTACACAAGAGGCAAGGCTCTAAATCATACAAGATCAACCTCTCAATAGAGGGATAGGCACAAAGTTAAACACAATCACCTCTCACTAGAGGAATTGGGCACTTAGCCAACACTCCAACCACAATCACCTCTACACTTAGAGGGATACCAACACAACCTCCACAATCACCTCTACACAAGAGGAATAACAACAAACAAAGGAAGGTTACAACTCTTGGTGGTCTCAACAAACCACAAACCAATTTTCTCACCAAAATAAGATCCTAATAGATAGGATAGATAGATAGCTCAAGTGTGAGAAAACAAAGAGTTTGAAAATCAATACACAAAGAAAATACTTGGAAAAATAACTAGAATAAGATAGAAATGAAGATCAAAACCAATATCCCCATACTCTATTTTTCTTTGAATTTTCCAACCCTTTAAAACAAATAAAAACAAAATCGTTTAGCCTAAAAAATCTTTTAAAAACTTGCTGTTAAGTGAAAAATTGCTCTCTTAAATCATGAAGAAACCAGCTCAAGGGATGGGTGTTTATATCCTCTTAAAAATCTGCTTGTTGGCAGCGTGAAAGGTCAGAATTGACCTTTCGGTCGACCGCCCCGTCGACCAGCGCAACGGTCATATTTATGACCGTTGTGCCTACGGTCGACTGCCCGATTGACCGGGCCAAAGTCATCGGTCGACTGCCCGGTCGACCGGCCCCCACCTGAGTGTGGGGTGCTTTTAGCCGGTCGACCGCGCGGTCGACACGCCGAATAAGCTGGTCTTTGTGCATGTCCTATGCACATCGGTCGACCATGACGGTCGATCGACTCGGTCTGGTCGACTCCTGGTCTGGTCCTGTCTGTCGACCGCCAGAGCAGTCTGGCTGGGATTTTGGGTATTGAAAACTTGTCTTTCTAATTTCAATTAAATCCCATAAAATAACATAAATTCCACAAAAATAAGTTTTTATAAGATCTTTGAAATACAAATATGTGTGATTAAATTCAACACATATTATAAATAATTTGAATCATTTTTGTGATATTGAAATTTGGCTTAAACATAAAATCGATATTTTCTAAAACTTGGATTTTTGAAATGGAAAACCATTTTCTCCAAAACTCATATGGATACAAAACATGATTAATTGATAAAATGAAAGAACAATCAAAGAGTTTAAGAATTTACCGTGTAGCTTGTGGCTAACGGGTCTTGTCCACGAGGAGGAATGCGATGGAAGCTTTCCGGTGAATCGTTTAAAAATAAGGAATTGTGTTTGTTTTTTAATGGAAAAGAGAATGGAAAGAATGAGATGATTAAAAGAAATTGCAACTTTAGAAAAGGCTTTGGAGAAGGTGATTTAAAAAGCTTGAAAATTGTTTTGTTGATTATAAGAAGGAAGAAAATCTGGGCTCACTATCTCACTACTCGATTGTTTATTCTTCTATTGAAATCCTAAGTGTCTCAAATTGATCATAGGCAAAACTTAAAGTTGATTTTTAGAAAGTTTGAAGTAAAGCACATAAGATGGTTGGAAGAGTTCAATCTTTTCTTTGAAAAATCGTTTAGAATAGAATATTAAATCATCAAGCGCGAAGAAGCAAGAATGAAGTAAAAACAGTTCAAGAAACGTTTATGAAAGAAGTGAGAGTTCAACAATCCAAACCCATCCTCATGCGCCTTCAAGAACACTTTCAAGAAGAAAGGCTTTAAGTAAGGCATGCAAATGATTCATTGGGTCTTTTTCTTTAAAACCAGAAGAGAAGAAGAACTAGAGAGAGTTACAATAGTGAGCCCAGAAAACCGTTTTAGTTACTCATGGAAACGAAGAAGAATGCAAATAAAATAATGCTAGCCATACCGTAATACGAGTGGAAGAAAAAGCAGCTCGATTCTTGTATTGATGTCACTTCAATCTTCAAGTACAAGCACTCAATTCCTCTCTCTCACAAGTATTGATACTGGACTCTAAATTAAAAAATAAGAATACAACTTTTGTGCTAGCTAACAAAGAACCTAAATCCTTAGAAAATAAACACAAATTCTAATCCTAGTCCTCGCTCCCATTTGTTTTGCTGAAACTGGTATTTATAGGAAAAAACCAATAGGGGGAATCCTGGGAAGATTGGGGGAGCAAACGCTCCCCCAACTGACTCTACTTGGCCGCGTTTTCGCGGCCCTGGTATGGTCATGTGGCCACACCCAATTGGTGGAGAACACTGGTTTGATGATTTACCCGTATCTTCTGTTGGTTTTCTTGTTTCTGCTCCAAAAGTTGACGAAACAGCCTTTGATTGTGTGGCTTAAACCGCTTGATTCAGGGAGGATTCTTCTTAACCTCTTGATATGCCAAGATTTTGCCTTGATTCCTTCATTTCGAATTTATTCTGAATTAAATCAGAATTTCGTGGCTTTGGGCTTGTTTCTCTTTTCTTTCTTTTAGCACTTGGGCCTATATTTAACAAAGAAAAGAAGACTTATTAATAGGATTTATTAGCTAAAAAGTATGGTAAGATGACAATATAAATGCAATATATGTGACTAATCACACCCCACACTTATCTTTTGCTCGCCCTCGAGCAAAACATCAGACTAATTTTAATCAATTATTAGACGACTTTCGCAGGTCACTCGATTGCACTGAGTATGTGCAACAAGCCGTAAACCTCTAGGTTACCCCTAGAGGACGAGTTTTATCTCGTAAGGGTTTTCAGCGGATTGCACCAACAAAATCTATAAAGAAAGAGAAAAAAGTTAGTATTTTCGAAAAGCGTTTTTTAAAGGAGAAAATATTTGAAGTATATTTGTAAGGCTTTAAGTAATCTAAAGTTACAGGAATATCAAATTTTTCATTCCGAAATTCAGTCCTTATTAAAAACATGACATCAATTAAAGTAAGGAGTCAAATTGTACTTCTCATCTAGTCTATTAATTTACCCTGAGTCGTATGCACCATCGTGACTGTGAAGTTGACTAAGGGTTCTTTAACATTAACTCAAGGCTCTCTAATCTGCCCATGTAACGAGCCTTCAGTCGGTGACACCCAAACCGGACAGTTTTAGGGCACCAGGTGAGAAAATACCCCTAAGGACTTAAACATTCGAGCAGACAAGGCCACGAAACCAAGGTTTTTATTTATAAGACGTACCCCTTTTAGGCGTGAATACTTATGCTTCATGAGGCATAAATACCCAGCTTAATCAGAGGATTTATATGCACATTTTTTTCTTCAAACTTATCTAATTATCTTTTGCATAAATACTAAGGCTTGCTTAGGCCAAAGCACCTAGCTAGTCAATAATTAGATTCGTTTATATTTTTTTCTTTTTCATATATTTTTTTTTATAAGGCATAAGAGTCTCTGTTTTTAAACCCTAAGTGAAAGTGTATTTAGTATGCATATTTCATCAAGGTAAATATCAAGACTAAATTACTTTCACAATTTTCTTCCTAACCCTAAACATCAAACAAGTTATCTAACTTTGACCAAGTATAAGAAATCCTAATTATGATTTTCCTATTCCTTAAAATTGACTTAATTACTTACAAAAATATATCAAAATATTGTTTTAACCTTTCCAAATTTTTTTTTGTTATATTAGTCATGTTAACCCTCCCCAACACTTATCTCATGCATTGTCCCTAATGTATGAAAGAAATGTATATATGCATGAAATAGAATAGGAAAGAGGAAAGTTACCGATACACTGGGTCAAAAAGACCCATAGCGTTTCATTTACTGGCACCGATTCCAAGAAAGGTTTAAGGCGTTGACCATTTACCTTAAAGTCATTTCCATTCTTGGTGTCCCTGATCTCAACAGCACCGTGTGAAACACGGTTTTTACACGAATGGCTTAGTCCATCTTGATTTCAATTTTCCTGAAAAAAGATGAAGCCTAGAATTATAGAGTAAGACTTTTTGTCCAGGGACAAAGTTTTTTCTTATGTGCTTATCATGAAAAATTTTGACTCTATCTTTAGTGATCCTAACATTTTCATAGGCCTCATTTCTCAATTCCTCTAACTCGGAAATTTGTAATTTCGAAGGTCACCGGCCTTAGTCAAGTCGAAATTCAACTATTTGATTGCCCATAAGGCTCGGTGCTCTAACTCAACGGGCAAGTGACAACGTTTGCCATAGACTAACCTATAAGGAGACATTCCTAAAATCGTCTTGAAAGCGGTCATGTAGGCCCATAGGGCATCTACAAGTTTGATGGACCAATCTTTCCGGATTTAGTTCACAGTTTTCTCCAAGATAAGCTTGACTTTTCTACTGGAAACCTCAACTCGCCCACTGGTTTGAGGATGATAAGGTATGGACAACTTGTGAGTTATGCAATACTTTCGCATAAGAGCTTCAAAAGATCTATTACAAAAGGAGTGCCGTTATCACTGATGATAGCAC